>RJWM01032945.1:0-21025 GCA_004363535.1 Dasyprocta punctata | reverse complement strand
GTTAAAAGTATCTGTCACCTGGCAGGGCTGTTGTATCAAATAAGATCAGATATGTGAAATCTGCAAAGCACCATTCACTCTGTGACTCTCTAGGCCTCAGTTTCTCTGACTGTGAAAGGGGTAGAAGAATTGTGTATTCTTCCTTCAAAGGAGCAGACAATGCATGGGAAGGGCTGTGAGAAGAGACAGCATGGTGTGATGATTTGGTTTCAGTGATAGTCTCCTAGGCAGGGGAAGTGTGTGCTTCAGGCCGGCACAAGGGTTAGAGCAGAAGCAGCTAGAGCACTGGTTTCTGGAGCCAGGCAGCTGCCTCTTTGGGAGCCTGTGGTGGCAGCTGCCCTTTTGACCACTCTCACTTGCTGTGCAGTCATCTTGAGATGGGCAGCAGGGGAGCATGGGGTTCCTTGTCCAGGTAACTGCCAAGCCTGACTCTTCTCATTAGGCATGGAACCTAGGTGCTGCTATGGACTGAATGCTTGTGTCCCCCCACCCCCCCATTAATATGCTGGAATTCTAACCCCTGACATGATAGTATTTGGAGGTAAAACCATTATGAGGTCATGAGGATGGAGCCCTCATGAATGGAGTAAGTGCCCTTATAAAAGGAACCCCAGGGAACTCTCACCCAATTTCGGCCATGTGAAGACATAGTGAGAAGGCAGCAAGTTGCAACCTGGAAGGCCTTCATTAGAACTAGACTGTGCTGGTACCCTCATTTTGGACTTCCAGCCACCAGGACTAGGAAAAATAAATTCCTTTTGTTTGTAAATCACCCAGTTGATGACACTTTGTTATAGCAATCTGAACAGATTAAGACACTTAATATTTTTACAGGCCCACAAAATGCTTTCTTTTGTTTTGTTTTTGTTTTTGAGACAAGGTTTCATCAAGTACCTCAGGCTGGGCTTGAATTCACTATAGTCCAGGCTGCCCTTGAACTCATCCTCCAGCCTCAGCCTCCCAAGTTCTAGGACTGTGGGTGCCCAGTCAAAATATTTTCTTTTAAAATCAGAATTTAAGCCAACTGTAGTGGTGCACACCTGTAAACCCAGCACTCAGGAGGTTAAGGCAAGAGGACTACTATGAGTTCGAGGCCAGCTGAGGCTACACAGTGAGTTCAAGGCCAGTCTGCACTACATAGCAAAACCCTGTCAGGGAAAAAAAAAAAAAAAGAACTTCTAGGTTGCAGAAGATGTGTTAGTAAATAATATTAATATGTTTGGTTTTTTTACAACATAGTTACAAAATCTCAACTTCTTAGATGAAAGGACCTATGATAGCAAAAGTACATAGGACCCCTGAAAATCAGAATGCAGCCCTAGGTCCATATTCTATGCCACCCTCAAGCAGTGTACTACGAGCCCTCACCCCACTGCAAATGTGCTAACTGATCCCATTTCAACGTAGAGGACAAACCCAACACCTCCAGTTGAGGAATGCAGTAACATGGCCTGCAGGTCCTAAATGTGAGCTCCACAGAACTTGTGATAGTGCTCATGGTCATTACGGCACTATGCTCCTGGAAAGGTGGGTAGTGGATCTCAACCATCTTTTCTTTTGCATTCCATCCAAGGTACAGCATGTACCCACCAGAAGAAGATGCCTGCCTAAGGCCAGAATTTGCAAATTTTTGGTGTACATCAGTCTTGTCTGAGCGTGTAGCTTGATCAGGTTTCTAGGCTAGTGAAAATACGGCCCCAAGTTCTGAAGTGCCCTCCTGAAGTTTCTCTCACTGCCCACCCACGTGAGAACCACTGGCCCGGAGGAAACTGAAATCTACCAGGACACATGGCACATATCATGATGGATCCTTTTATACAACAGCACCCAACTGCACCATCTTTCTCCTGCCCACCTCTCTTGACAGCTGTTTCGTCATGGCCCTGGTTCCCACGGGCACAGAGAGAAGCCCGTGTGGCTCGCCCAGGTTATCTCAGCAGGTAAGCGGGCTGCTCCTTTGTCTTCTGGTGTGACTGACTGGAGGTGCAGACAGAAGGACTAGATGGCTATCACATCGGACCCTGGCTTTCATACTGTGTGGCCTTTGGTTCATCTGTAAAATAGGAATCAAAATCACTGTCTGGGCTCAGTGGTGGAGCACTTGCCTAGGTTTCCACCTCCAGCACTGCAGAAAGCAAAAACAGAAAATATTGTCTGCCTGCTTCACTGGACCAACAGAGACAGTCTATGGGAGACTCTGATGCCATCGGGAGAACTGAGGAAATAATATCATTAACACTAAGGTATGACCACTCCTTCGCTTTCTACTGCACCAGTCCTTGTTCACCATTTTTGCTGTGGTGCTTTAAAGGCCCTTACAACTCGTGGTGTGTGTGTGTGTGTGTGTGTGTGTATCTAGCTTATTTGTCCAAAATAAAATTTCCCATTCCCGCCTTCCTGTAGATCCAGGGCAAATGTAACTCTCTCACAATGACAGAACACACATTAGCAGAGATGGCGGTGAAATGCAGGACTGAAACATGACTTGGATGACGGGTTTCACAGGAGCATTTAGAACCTTCAGGAGGAGGACGGAGTCACTCAGAACAGTCTCTCCCTTTTGGTGAACAGTTGCTAGGACTTCTTTGCACCTTCTACCTCACCTTCAAACACTTTTCTTTTTGACCTCCAATTTCTGCTGCACTCTTTTGCATTTTGTTGAAAAAATGGCTTGACAAGTATCTCAATTTTTTAATTAAAATTTTATTTCCTTCTACCCAATCTGTATGCTTTGTATGCTGACTCCATACAGTGTCCCAGAGGGGTGTGATTCAGTAACAGTCAACAGCTGAATCTCAGCAGCCAGGACAGAAGAGGATGAAGGGTGGACACTCTGGCCGCCACCTGAGTAGCTGAAAGACCGGGCAAGTTCCAACCAGAAAGAATCCCAGTGGGGTTCTGTTACCAGGAGGCAGCGTCCCTACTGCCTTGCCATGGGAGACTGTGTACAGGGAGCGACATGTCATTACAGGAAGATAAATCACTGAGCCTTTTTGGCATTCTTTGAGGAAAGACCCATTTGATCAGCTGGGACTGGACACCCTTTTGCTACCAACTTTTAGAAGCTGCTAGGCCCAAGTCTCAGTCCTCCTCAAATGAGTCATTGCCAAATGCCACAGGGACATTTCCTGGGAAGGGGTAGGTGGTGGTGGTGGAGAGGTTAAATACGCAGCAAACTCAAGCTGTACTATGAAAGCCATTTTCTCCAAGAAATCCTAGCACTTTGAATAGGCCAGTGCCCAGCTTTCGAGGGCAGAAGTCTCTTTTGCCTACATTTTCCTGGACCAACTGCTTCACAACCGTCACCAGGCCCCAGAGCCTGCCCTTGCTCCCCACGGCAGCCACACTGTGGGGACTCTTCTCATTAGCTCACCGCCTGGAAAGGGCTCCTCAGAGGCCCCTGCCAGCCCCAGCTGAGTAAGGCACAAAGCCTCTGGGAAACAGTTTCTTTGTTGAACACACAAAGGACACAGATTCAGGGCATTTTTGGCTTTTGGTATTGTTTATTTTTTGAAACCCACTTGTAGTTTGGGTTCAGCTGGAAAGCAGGACATACCAATGGGGTGAAGGTGTCAGCATGAGCAGGATTCCGCTGCAGCTTTGGTGGGAAGCCCCAGACCCCTGCTCCAGGGAGGTAGGTCCTGCCGTCCGGCTCCCAGCTGCCCGGGTGAGGCGGCTGGCCCTTCCATGCAAACGTCCTGAGCAGAGGAGAGTCATCTCTCTGAACTGCATCCTCAGGGTCCAGCCAGACGTTTCCTAGCAGAGTGAGTGTCTGGCAGCTGAGGGACACCATGCCACAGCAGGCCCGAGCGTCTGCGGGACAAGGAACACCAGCGGCTTCTGATGTCAGATAACGGCCTGGGACTGGGCTTCCTGGAGGCGGCTGTCTGGGGTGGCCCCAGGGGGCTGCTCCTCTTGGCAGCCAAGCCATCTGGGCCCCGGCCTCTGCAGCTGCCCAGAGTGTGATCAGTGGTACAGTTCCCACAATCCCACCACTCAGAGAAAATAAAATAAAATAAAAATTAGAATAAATACCGACTGGGTCAACATTTACATTTACACAGATGGACAGGACGATCCCCAAACTATAAAGGTTTACAGACGGGTTAAGAAAAGACAAACAGACAAAGCTGGGTTTAGGGGTACACTGTCCCCATGGAGGATGAGGGAGCTCCCATCCTCATCCAAGAGACCCTAGGAGTCCTTCCGGAACTGCGGCACCAGAGCTCAGGCAAAGCCACCAGGCTTTGGGGGGTAGGATGATGGCAGGTGGGCTGCCTGAGAGGAAAACAGTGACTAACTCATCCCGACAGGCGGGGGGGACAAGAAGGATCAACATGAGACGGCTGCAGTGTGCCTCTTCCAGCTCCAAGGCCTGCCACTGAGCGGGGACAGAACATCCAATAGGCCTTTCTTTTGAAGCAGAGGGGGCTCTGGCATGGGAAAGGGGCAGGGATCTGTGGGGCACCCACTTCTGCCCCCAAGTTCCTGTCTGAGAGTCTGCCATGGGAAGTTGCCCCAGACTCTTAAATTTTAGGCTTTGCTGTTTCTTTAAAAAAAAAAAACTTTTTTTCTAATGTTTTCCTTCCATGTCTGAAAAAGTAGCAGCAACCTGCATTTAGAAAAACAGCCAAAAGTGTTATTCAGATGGGCCAGGAAGTGCTTTCAAGCAGTGGAACAAATTAGGCAAACTGTACGTCTGGAGCCACCGTGACACAACACGTAATTAAAAATATATTTATATATAATACATATTTATACCTCACATTTTCACACTAGTCCTCATGGCCAAAGAGGGGCTGGCCCCTGAGGCAAGACCCCCATCCAACAGGCCATCGGGAGGAGGCACATCTGACCCTTGGTGCCCACGGTGTCCTCTGTCTCTTACTTTCACAGGGACCACCAGGCCCTCTACACAGAATTTGGGAGCCCCCTTCATGGAGGCTGCCTGTGAGCCCAACGAGGGGTCTAGGGAGAACCAACTCTCAGACCTCTGTCTTCTGGGGACCCTGCTTTATTCTTGGCTGATGCACACACACACACACACACACACACACACCCCACCTGAGGGAAGAGGGGCCCTTCTAGCACAGGTGTGGCCCTTGGAGGCCGCAGAGAGCAGCTGCCTGGTCAGGGCTACGTGACTCCACAAGAGCAGATTTCCCCAGTGCCCTCTCTGAGCATCCCAACATCAGCCCAACTCTTCCTTCAAGGCCTCCTGTGGGGTTTCTGGTGTCCCCAGGCTCCAGGCTGGGCCTAAGGGCTGGTGTAGGAGAGAAAGCAATAAGCAGCAGCTTGAGAAAGCTTGGGAAGGAAGAGTGGGGGAGGAAGAAGGCAGGGGCCAGGGGCTGCCAGGGGCAGTGTGGGCCTCTTGGCAGAGGTCACTGACCTATTTAAAGGGAAACTGTACCCTCCCAAACCTTATCTCAAGTAGGCTTTTCTGGGAGGACTGGTGTAGGCTCCCACCCTAGGGCTGGAAGGCCAGTTTCAGTGGGGGAAAGCCAGGCAGCATGGGTATTTTCTTCCTAGGCTCAGAAATGATCAACAGAAACTTTCCCTTCCCTTCACCTCCCAGCCAGTCTGGTTTGGATCAGGAGGCCATCAGAGGTTTCCAGTGTGATCTAGGGTATGACCAACCTCAATGAAGGAGCAAATTAAGAAGCTGCTGGGTTCTGATGGTATTTTCTGGGGCTATCAAAGCATGGGTTCCACACCCCAGACGTGGATTATGTGGGCACTGATCGACATCCTGATGCCTACATCCCGGAGTTCGACCTTATGTTCCTCTCTAGCCATCACAGAGGGGGCTGCTCCCCAGGCCAGGGCCTTCCAAGAAACCCCAGCCTTATTTCCAGCCTGAAAAGCCTACCTGACTGTTCTTCTTCTGACTCAGTGATTTCTGTCTTTCTCAATAGGTGGAAGGGCTTCTGGATCCTGCCTAGGCTTGGACAGTGACATAGCCCATGACTTAGACAAATCCTGGGGAACCAGGCAGCCCCTGCTCCATATTTCTCCCCACTAGGCACTTGGGACATGACTTTCATTTTGGTTTTAGTTTGCCAAACTTATTCTGGGCCCTGTTTGCCACAAGACCTCCATGGCCAGGACCAGGTCTAATGCAGTCCAGCAACCGCAGTACCATGTCCTTTGAGAGACAGAAACTGGAGAGCAGAGTCGCTGCAGGCCAGCGGGGGAGGAACACAGGATTCCAGCAGGGGACCCCCACCGGGGCAGAAGTTTCCAATTACCCTAATTGGCTACTGGCAAGCTGTCTATGGCTAGAATCCTTCCAGAGGGGGCTGGGTTTGATCTCCTATTAATCAGGGGGTCCTTGCAGGGCTGACTGTGTGATCACATGGAGGATATTTTCATTGAGAGAAGAGACTTCAAAGCAACCAACTTTTGAAAAATAAAACACAATAAAAGAAAAGGGCGCAAGCTGAGTTGCAAGCTCTGGCTCCCCTCCCACCTGCCAGCCCCCTAGGCCTGGGCTGGGGGCCCAAGGCTGGAGGAACTGAGGCTGGGAGGGTGGGGTGTGAAGGTTAGAGAAAAGCGCCTCTTCCTAGCTCCACTGTGGCTGACAAAGGCCGTCAATTACTGGCGGCTGGTGGGGACCGTGCCTGCCTTTGTCCTCCTGGACATCTGCTACATGTTGCCTGCTGCCAGTTGGCGACTGCGGCTGACAGCACGCAGGGAACAATGGGAGCCCGTCTCGACCCACTTTTTCAGCCTTCTGAGATCCTTTCTGACCCAAGCGGTGCCCCAGTGTGGGAGGCTGGTGTTCGGGTTGGGGGTGGGGTAGGGGCCTCCGAGGAGTGGCAGAGATGAGCTCTCTGCTTGAGGTGCATGGGTTGGATGGCAGGGGGCAGAAAGGGGTGGGAATGAGGGAGGTCACGGGCCAGGGCCACCATGGAAAAGAAACATGCTTCCCTTATTGGCGGGAGCTGCCACATGCTCAGGCTGGGGTGGGGGTGTTTATGCGGGGTGCTCTTCTCAGGGATTTGATCCCTTTCCCGGCTGGCTCCAGACTGGCCACTGCCTCTGCCTGTCTTCCTACCCATTTCTTTCTCCCACCAGGGCCACCCCTGTCCTCCCGCCTGTCCATCTGGCTCTGTGCACCAGGGCCCCAGCTGCCCGCGGGCTGCCCGCCAGGCCCCCTGGCTGTCAGGCTGTCAGTTTCTGGATGGTTCTGTTGTAGTACTGCGTGATAGGGGGCGTCAGAGGGTTCCAGCTGTTGGCGTGGAGCTCGATGACCTCCAGGAGCAGGGAGCGGGTCAGCATGGACTCAGAGGGGCACAGCATCTTATCTCGAGCACTGGCTAGAAGCTCAGTCATCATCTCGGGCAGCTGCTCTTCCAGCAGTCGCCCTGTGCTCTGTAGCTGCAAACAGAGGAGTGGGGGCTGATTAGGACAAGACTTGGGCACCACGATATGACCTGATCACCTTCACTACAAGGCCTGGGAGCAGGGACAAGAAACAGCTGGATTGCGCTAGTGACATGCAGGCCCCAGTGGGAAAATCACCTGTGTAGTCCCACATTGAATAACTATCTACCAGCAGGAATGAGAGGAGTCAGAATATTATCTGCTGCCCAGGCCCCAGGGATCCCTCATCAGGAACGTATGTTTTGTCCATTTCACCCACGAACCTCCCCTCCTACAGGGAGCCCTCCCTGACTACACTCACACCCTCAAGGGGCCCCAGGGATCTGCTCCCTTGGGTGATCAGGTGGCTCTGTGTTAATTTCCTCTTGCTGGGAGGTCTCTGGAAATGAGCTTAGTCATTATTACCTGCATGTGCCTGTAGGAGGTGGCACCTAAGAGGAGGGATGAGGTCTCCTATTTCTCTCTCCCCTTCTCTCCAGCCCCAAAACCAACCTCTGCCCTTGCTTGTGATGAAGGGAGGAGAGAAATATGAACTGGGGCAGAAGGCCAGCGGGATGATCTTGAGAGACCTAATGATTTTGAAAAACTCCTTAAAAGAAGAAGCTCCAATTTTTCTGGGCCAGCGAACTACTGGCCAGCAGCTTCCTTGGTCCCTATTGCTGTCCTCCCACCCGACTATCAAATCTGCCTTCTTCACAAAGTCTTCCTTGACCTCCTGGGCCCACCCTGACCTTTCCCCGCTGACTTTACACGGATGTGTGCTCTGCACTGACACACATAGCCCTCCACCCAGCACTAGCCTGGAAGGGACCAGGCCTTCTCCTCCTCCAGCCCTCATCTCCTAGAGCACCACGTTGTACTGCTGGAGTCCAGCAAATGAAATAAGTGACCATCACACAGACCCAAGGCTTCTATCCAGACTCCTAGCACTTCTGTTCTCTTTGCAGCTTGGACGGAGCCACCTACATGGCACACTCATTAGTTCTGCCAGGTTGTAGCCCCAAGCTGGATGCCCCCTCTTTCCCGCGCTCCACTCTGAGTGACTTTGAGCTGTTTGCAGAGGGCAAAGATATGCTCCAGGGACCAGCCAGAGCCAGGCTGTAATGGGAGATCCCAGAGGAAGAATGTCAGTGAACAGTGGCCACACCTTGGGAATGGAGGTACCACCTCCTAAGGTGGCTGTCATCATCAGCATTTATCTGGTTTAGGGTGGGCAGCTCTGGGTACAACAGTCCATGCCCACTCAAGAAGCCATCCCCCCACCAGCCTCACTCAACAAACAGTTCCCCTGCATCTGTGGATGCTCCAGTGATCCCAGTCCCCCCAGCTGTGAGGTGTGAGGGACGCATGGGTCTCAAATTGGGACACCTGAGCCCCACTGCTTACCTCCATAGAGCAGCAAAGGACAGCATCTTCCTTCACATCCTGAGACTGTAGGAGCTGTGAGGAAAGGGGCAGAGAGGAAGTCAGTTAGGGTGTCCGGGCTGTCCTGCCCTGCCTGATTACTGCAGACCCAGTCCTGATGTTTGTCCTGCGACAGACATCTCTGAGGGACAGGCAGCGGTGAGAGCCCATGCAGATCAGAAGGCAGAATGGAAAGTGCACCCAGAAGTGGTGACTTTTCTGCTGGCTTTGGGCAGCTAGAGGATACTGTAGAGTATTGAGTCCTAGCTGGGACAGAACGCCACAAGTAGAAGCCCACATAGAGAAGGGTTGCCAGGGGTCTGAAGGTGGTGGCAAGTGTGCTGAATGCAATGAGCTTAAGGTTGTCCACTTGGTGACCCTGTGTGTGAAGAAGCTTAGCCATTGCCACCACCCCTGGGCCCGGCCATGGGAAGATGTCCAATAAGCAAGCATTCTTCTCCACTGGCCCAATACTGTGATCTTTCAAAACCAAGACCATGAGTTTATGGATTTATCTAGAGACCACAGTGCTTCCTAACTGGGGCCATGGCCAGGCTACTCAACACTTGGCCTGGCCACACTCCCAACCAGGGTTCCCTCTACCTGCCTGGCACATTCTGTTTCTTTCTAAATTGAGATATAATTCATAAACCTGACATATCCTAACATAAACTTCACCTTTTTAAAGTGCATAACTCAGTGGGTTTTAGGATATTCAGAGTTAGGCAACCATTACCACCACAGAACTCCAGAACATTTTCATCACCTTTAAAAGACATCCATACCCACTACTAGCTGTCCCTCTTTCCTGGTTCATTCCAGCCCCTGGTAACACCCAGAGACAGGAAGGATCCTGTCCCTGTGGATTTGCCTGTGTTGGACATATCAGACAGTACATGGTCTTTTGTGATTAGCTGTATTCACTTAATGTTTGCAGAGTTCCTCGTGGTGTGGTATGTACCACATTTCTGACTCAGGGCTTCTGCACTCTTGTCCCCAGGAATTCTCAGCCACTCCATAGCTGCAGACCTCACCTGACCCTGTACAGAGCTCTGGCTAAGCCACCTCATCAGAGAAGCCTGTCCCGAGCAGTCTGTGCAGACCTGATCACCCTCATACTCCCCCGACACTGTCTGCCTGTTTGCCGGTTGTTTGTCTCCCTTCAGAAGAAGGGAGGCTTCACGAGGGCAGGGCTGGGTGCAGTACCAGGTATCTAGAAAGCCCTTGGAGAATATTTGCTAACAAATAGCTTCTGCAAACATATGTGTATACGGAGATACAAGATGGTAAACTGGTACAACTCAGTTGGGTGTGGTGGCGCAGACCTGTAATCCCAGCACTTTGGGATGCTGAGGCAGAAAGACTGCAAGTTCAGGCCTAGGCTGTGCAACTTAGCAACTTAGCCAGACCCTGTCTTAAAATTAAAAATACAAAAAAAGGGGCTAAGGATGTACTTCAGTGGGAAAGCTCTGGATTCAATCCCCAGTATGGAGGTGGGGCAGTAATTCTATAAATGGCAACTTGATGGTAATTATCAACATGGCAAGGGTACACACCCTCTGACCCAGCAGTTTTACTTCTAGAAATTTCTCCTGCCCATATACCCATACGTATGCCATACAACACAGGTAGTATTATTAGAACAAAAGATAGAAAGTACTTTGCACACCACCTGACATGTCTGCACAGTGGACTAGGTGTGTAGCACACAGCTGTAAGCCCCATACATGGGTCTACTTCTGGAGTTTTCTGGTCTCTAGTTCCAGGACTGCAGAGATCCTTAAGGAAAGCCAAAGCAGGCTTTCTACCAAGCCAACGCCTAGGGAAGTGTCTCTCACTTGGAGGCTTTAGGAGGCCAGAGAGGGGACCAGAAGGCAGGTTGTGGAAACAGCTGGGGAAGGGCTCACCTTGCAGCGGACTTCCCTGAGTCATCTGGGCCAGCATCCAACCCAGCTAACAGGGGCTGGTCCCGGGGATTCCATGATTGTCTGACATGGGGTTGGAGGGAAAGATGGGCTTGACCCCACTTAGTCTACAGAGAAGATGGGGACAAGAGCAATGAGAGCTCTATGCAATCTTCTGCAACTTCCTGCCATGGTAAATTTCTTTTCTTTTTCTTTCTTTCTTTTTTTTTTTTTATACCAGGAATTGAACTCATGACCTCACCCTTGCCAGGCAGGCACGGTGCCCTGAGCTATATCCCTGGCCTGCCATGGTAAATTTCTCTCAGATGTTTCCCCTGGCACTTAGCAGGAAAAAAGTCCTTAAAGTAAAAGCTGCTAGTGGAAATCACAAGAAAGGGGGAAGGTTTTGGATCTGTGGCAGAAGTTCCTGAGACAGTGGGCAGTGACAGCTGGGCAGAGAAGAAGAGAGAACGTGAGAGCTGGTGGGAAGGTGGAGAGGGGGCTGCACCTGGGCACACAGTGGCTGATCAATCCAGGTTTCTCCTGGCAGATTGGATGCTCCTGGGCTCTGTTCTACCCTTTAACCAGCTTCACAGGGCCTCTAGTCCCTCCCCCAGGGGCTGGCAAATTCTGAGGTTGAGGGACAAGTGAGGTAACATAATGGAAAATTCTTCAAAGAGCCCGGGTCTGACAAGGAATCGCTACTGCAAAACACAGCTGTCTGTCCCCTTGGACAGTGGGTCTTCAGAGCTGGTTGACACTGCACGGAGGACCTTGCAAAAGTTCCTGGTGCTGTCAACAGAGCATGTTGCCCCATGAGCCAGGGTCCCCTCCTTGTTCTGGCTATTGCCCCAGGCCTCCTCCTGCCCTCGGCTACCCTGGGCCATGGGACAAGGGCTGCTCTGCAGGTCTGCACTCTTTCTCTTTTTCCTCATCTTCTCTCCTTTTGTGACTGCACCATATGCCTTAGGTAGTCCCACACTCCACAGCCATGCTCCTGGGGGTACTGCCTCTGCTTCCTCCTTGGCAGGGCCTAGGGCCCCTGACTACCAGGGCAGGGGACAAACTAACCAGGACTTGTGAGTGGGTTCTCTCCTCCAACCTTATCTCCTGCTTGGTTGTTTGGAAAGTCTGTGTGCAGCCAAAAATCACATTGTGTGGCCAGCCCCCTGCGCACAGCCTGCTGGGCTTTCTCAAGGAAGTCACGGAGAGTGAGGGCTTTGCGTTTCCCTTTTCCTTCACAGTTGCTGGAATGCAGAGGGTATGTGATGCAATTGGTGGCCACAGACAATGTCCTGTCCTCCCCACAAATACAGACTTAGCCTTTTCATGCCAGCTTTTGTGAGCAGACTCTCAGGCCCTTGGGGCTGCAGGGACAGGGGAGGGTGACTCCTTCAGCCTTTACCTCCAGTCCCTGAGGGAACTTCACTGGCCCCAGGCCTGCTGTTCTTTTTTTGTATAACAAGAGGCTGATGCTTCTCCCCCAGCCCCAACAGGGGCTATCTCCCTGAGCCCTGCTCAGTGCCAGGTCCTGGGCTCCCCAAAACGCCCTACTGGACTTGCCCTTTGTGAACCTCATCCTAAGTGTAGAACTTCCCATTCTTCCACCCTGGCCCCAAATTCCTGTTCCATGTTCCACCTCTTCAGGGATGTCTTCCTATGGGACAGACAGTTTTGGGATAAGTGATCCCTTCTGCTACATTGAGGAGGTCAAGCAGCTCTCATTTATAAATGTTCAGAAGATGAATCTCGAAAAGCAGTGGCTACTGGAACAGACATAGTACTTGTGTACTTATACTCATAGCTGCATGATGGACAACCACCAAGAGGCAGAGCAACCCGAGTGTCCACCAGTGGGGGAATGGATAAACAACTGATCCATGTGCACAACGAAACATTACACAGCCTTAAAAAGGAAGGCAGTTCTGACCTAGGATGCCACATGAACGAACTTTCAAGAAATTAGGCACAAAAAGCCAAACACTGTATGAGTCCATTTATATGAGGAACTTAGAATGAGTAGTCACATTCATGGACAGAAAGCAGATTGCCAGGGGCTGGGATGATGGGGAGTTAGTGTTTCGACTGGAGAAGGTGAAGATGTTCTGGCGATGGACGGTGGGGATGGCTGCTCAACAATGTGAGTGGATATAATGTCACAGAAATGTACACTTGCAAATTGCTCAAAGGATAAATTTTATGTTCCATGTATTTTTCCATAATCTAAAAAAATGGTTACAAAGGCAGTAGCTAGAGTAAGTATCTTTTGGGAGGGCAGAACTGTCCCTCTCCTGTGACACGGACGGAGGACGGAGCCTGCCCACCCCACCGGCTGAAGGCCTGGGTTGGGGGGAGAAGCAGCCCCTGATCAGAGTCTCTGGCACAGAGAGGGACGTGGGCGGGCTGGGGCAGGCAAGCCACCCGCGCCCTCGCACAGCGAGATGTGTTTCTTGGACGAGAATCCAAGGCAATTGTGCGAGCCCACACAGTGTTTGTTCGGAAGCAAATACATTCCTGTCCTATTGTCTCTGCCGGAGACTTGTTGTGGGCACACCCATCATATCCTCCCTGGGGAGAAGCCAAGGTGCTCGACTCAACAGCAACCAGGGAGAAAGAGCATCCCCAAGTCCCCAGGGAAGGGCCATGGGGCGTGGGCATGCTGCCCAAGGCGTGCCCAGGATGGAACCAGGCTGGCTGTTGGGGTGCCACCCGGCAGGAGGGAAGAGGGTGCTGATGGAAGGACCCGTGGGGCTGCCTTGCTGCGCAGGCGGGGACGAGTGCTGGAAATCACAACTGTTTGCCTTTCTGGTGAAGGGTGTCAACCCAAGGCCTGCTGGTCAGCCCTTTCTGACCACCCACATCCCACACAGCACATTCTGCAGCTTCAGTAGAACAGACCCCAAAGCAGCCATAGCAAAAGCTCAGCTCAGGGCCTGCTTGCTTCAGAAGCCTCCCTCCTTTGGAGGAGGTGGATGGGCAAGGCTGGAGAGCAGCAGTGAAGGAGCAGGAGTGGGGAGTTTGCAGAGCATCTGCGATTGGCTGCTTTGCTGGAGGACAAGGCCCACCAGAGCACTCTGATTGCCTGGCTGGGTGCAAGGAAAATCCAGGGCTTGACAGGACAAGCTGAGAGAGTGGAAGAAGTCCCAGGTCAGAGGAGAGGAAAAGAGCAGGGAGTGGGAGGGGGAAGCAGCCACAGCGTTGGGTGCATTGTGGTAGAGAGAAGGGGAGAGGGAGAAGAATAGGCAGAACCAGAAGAGACAGCCCCAGTGCATGGCACAGGGCGCAGAGTGGTGGCTGGGGTGAGGCACACACATGGCCACCTGCATCTCAGAAGTGTCCTTAGGGACAGTCAGGGCCCGTGTGCCCTGTGCCACTGCAGGCCCTGGGCCTGCATCTATAGCCAAGTCTAGAGGACAGCACGGGAACTGATGCTTGTGGTAATGACTTTGAGTCATCAAGAAGAGGGTCAATTATATGTGGGTCTCTATTCAGGGAGGCAGGGAAGTAGATAATCTACCCGGGAAAGGCTATCATCAAATACACACAGTAGCGTGGAGTCAGAAGACCTGCTGCTCACTAAAAGTAGCCCCAGGCAGGCCCCTTAATCACATTGCACTTCTGGTCCTCACCTGAGACTGGGGATAAGCCCTGCCTCGAACTGTTTTGAGAGTCACCTGAGATAATGTATGTGAAAGAGCTTTGAAAAAGTGCAAGGCCTGATTCAAATGCAAGGTGTTATTACTGTTATTACATTTATATCTTTATAAACACATACCTTCCCTGCGGATCTCCACACACTGTGTGCACCATCCCATTTACTCTCATGACTCTCTTGTGGAGACAGGCAAAGGCCACAGGCATCATTATCTCTACTTAATAGATGGAGAAACCAAGGCGCAGTCGCTGAGTGGCTTGTGCAAGTCAGACAGACAGCGAGTCTGAGCAGAACTAGCAGAAGCTCAAGAGTCCTAAGTCAGCATATTCTCCCCTGAGGAATAATCTTAATTTCTCTCAGATTTGCTAATCCTTATTTTTGCTGGTTGGAACTCATAATTTTTAATTCCACTGAGTGCTGACAAGAGTCAGACTGAGTCTTCACAAAATTAAACTGATCTTACCTAGTCTCTCCCACTTTTTTGGGGGTGGTACTGGGGATTGAACCTAGTGACTCTGCACTGTGCTACATCCTCAGTCCTATTTACTTAAAAATTCTGAGACAGGGTCTCATTAAGTTGCTCAGATAGAACTTGTACTTGTGACCTTTCTACCTCAGCATCCCAAGTGCTGAGATTGCAGGAGTGTGTCACCATGCCTTGCTTGGTTTTAACTATTCTTTGTGTTAGTGACCATTAATCATCAATCTACATATCTTTTTTTTTTTTTTTTACCTTTCTATCCATTCATTTATCCATTTACCTGTGTGCCTACCTACACATCCTTTCAACATTTATGGAATACCTACTATGTGCTAAACAGTGTAAATACAGGGGTACCAAGAAGGGTAACTCACAGCCAAAGGGGTGCTCAAGAGAGTTTTGCTAGGCATATAGGGTTGGAGCATGGGACAGAAAGGTGACGGTGAACGCTCCAGGTATGTGGATAAGAAGAATGTGCACAAGTTAAAAACGTCATCAAACAGAACGCACTAGTGCACAAATACTAGGATATAATGATAAAAATGGCAGGATACGACGATAAAGAAGGCAAGGGTCACATTCTAAAGAGCTCTAGCTATCATACTACTGAATTTGAATCTTATCCCAGGAGTCACTAACAGATTTCAAACTAGAGAATAGCAAGATATTATTTGCATTTTAGAAAGACTCTTTCTTGCAGAGAGTGGAGGAAAAACTGGCCTAGGAGGATGGTGTTGGGACTAGAGACCAGTGAGGAGGCTGTAGTATGAAATTATAGTGGCTCAAATTAAGGGAGGCACAAAGGAAGGAGAAGGTTTAAGAGGCAGAATATAGCAAGAATTAGAAGTGAGAAAAAGAGCAGTGTAGAAGAAGGGCCACACCCAGGCTTGGGACTTGGTCAACTGGGTAGATGGTGATGCCACCCATAGTACTGGGAAGGGGAAAAAAAAAAAAGGTAAGTGAGTGTAGTGTTCGAAACACTGAGTCCATGATCATCCAAGGATCAGGGAAGATGACCAATGGGAGTGTGGCTATCTGGGGCCTCAGTGTCTAGGGGCTGTTATAGGTATGAGATGACCTGAAGAACACATGGAATGAGAAGAGGAGAGGGCTCCAACCCTGGAAAGAGCAATGTCTAAAGGGTGAGAGAGGAGGAGGAGGAATCCACAGAGGAGGAAGCGAAGGACAGAGAGTAAAGTGGCACGGAAAGAAGAGGTGTCATGGAAGCCAAGGAGGTAAAAGGTGCAACGTGTCAAATGCTCAGAGAGGTCAAGTAAGATGAACAATGAACAGGATCCCCTGGATTAGACATGTGAGGGCCAACTTTGCCACGATGACTTTACTGCATGGTAGGAGCAGGTAGGAATCTGGGTCTGGGGCCTGAAGAGTGCGAGGGAGGTCAGAAGTACAGACTTCAAAAAAGAGTACACTCTTGCTTTCTTTTCCTTTGCGTCTCTCTCCCCTTTCTTTCACCTCTCCTTGCTATTTTGGTTTTTGAACTTGCTCAAGGAAGAGAGGAAGGGTAGGACGCCAAGAGAAAGAAACTGACGCAGGTCAATGGCAACACTCATTGAGGCAGGTGAGCCTGGGGCCTGTGTAAAGGGGGAAAGCCAGGAGAGAGAGGGTCAAGTGGATCTGCCTGGAAAAAGGGACAGGATAGCGCCCCTGAAAGGCAGAAGGAAGGGGCTAGGATTCTGTCAATAAACACTTGTATAAATGCTCATGCTGCCCAAACTGTGGGCGAAGCTGTGAAGTTAGTGTGCTCTATGTTCGCATTTTATTGTCATCGCTTTGCAGCCACCTGACTGCAGATACCCTCTGGACAGGGGAACTGGCCCCCATGTCACACTTCCCCTAGTCTAACAAGGAGTCCTGGTGTGGTGATTAGGGTCAGAAGTTAAGGAAATGCCTGGCTCGAACCTGGACTTCAGTCTCAGCTTGTGCCCTGTGGTCTGGCTGCTAGCCCTCCTAACTAAGGCAACCATGCCAGCAGGCACCCTAACTGCGGACCAGGCGCCCCAGAGGGAATAATTAGCCTCCTTCCTGCCGAGCTTGCAAACCATCCAGTACAAAGTGGCGGCAGTAAATGTCACATGGGGGAATTCTTCATCCCACAGCTGGCCCCAGGGAGTAGAAACGTTATCTGGGGCTCTGAGCAGACAGAATCCTGTAGACACTGGAGCCAGAGGATTGGAGTCACAGCTCTAGTGACTCCTCTTGGGGCCAAGCCTGGGCCAGTGGCCTGGGCAGGAGGGAGCTCTGTTCACCGTGGCTGCAGTTGTTAATTCCTGGGCCCCTGGGTCAGGTGTGAAACACTCGGGAAGTCCGCCGTGTCTTCAGCCAGCACCTCCCAGCTTCTCTTTTAGTGCCTTCTCTGCACTCACGGACCCTACATCCATGCGTCCCCCCTCGAGGGTGGACAGGAAATGCCCAAGGCAGCTCTTCCCTTCCACAGGGGCCTCCTGAGAGCTGCACGCCATCTTCAGGCTCCTTGTTTGTCACTTGGCTGACATCTTTTGGGGCTTGCTCTAGGTACTTTGTGTCCATTTAAAAATCTACTTGGCCCCTACACCAGACTCTGGGAGCTAGAGACCATATAACCCTTCATGCGGGAGCAGCAGAGGGAAGGCTCAGAACAAAATGATTCCTCCAAGAGCATACGGGTAAGTGGGAAACGGGATTTGAACATGGGTCCAGTCTGGCTTTAGAGTCAAATTGGCTTACTTACTGCCCCCACTGAGCCCCACGGAATCAGAGGAGAGGCCAGGGAGAGTGGGGTGACTGCTGTCTGGTTTGCCTGGGATGGTGCCTGTGTTCACCTGCTGCCCTGAAGTGGTTAGTAATAGTACCCCTTCCTTTCTCAAAACTGCTGTAGTTGAGACAGCATGTTATATGGTCCCCCAGAGGAAAGGAAGGCTTTTGAGAGGTTGGGAGCCCTTCTAAGCACCCTCCGCCTCTCTCTACTAGTCAGTCGGTGGCCTTGTAGCCTATTCCACTTCCTGCTTCTGGGCCTCAGGGTCCCCATTTATAATATGGGTGGGTTCTCCTGCCTATCTCTGAGGGCTGAGGTGGGGAGGAGGGTTCTGAAGGCTGCCAACTGTCCCCTGTCCCTGGTGAAGGAGGTCATTATGCAGGTGATATGGGCCCCTGTCCTGAAGTTCCTGTTCCCAAGGAACAGAGCAGGCGCAGGATGCAATCACGGCATCTGAGCACACTGTCCATTGCTCTATGCTGGAGTGCTTGAAGGGGAAACTGAGGCAAAAGTCATTTCTTCCCCAGTTTCCTTCAGGGGAGCCCAGACAGGAACATCCATCCAGGGGGCATCCCTGGACCATGACCCCCTCAGGCCACCCTCGGAAGGAGTGAGTGCAGTTTGCGTCTGACTCGGCACAAAGTAGCTCCCTGAGTCAGCAGGTTGGGGCTGGCTGGGGGCCAGGCCTGGGGCTCTGGGCAGTGGGCAGGCTCCCCTTACAGGGCCCGAGTTGGACAGCGTAGTCTACCCCACCAGCCGGGGACCCCAGAGGGCGCCAGGAGAAGGGCAATGGAAGGCGGGGGCTGCCTGCTGCTCCTAGCTGGGTCATGTTCCCTCCCCTGGCCGCTGGCCCCCACCTGAGGCCTGGACTTGACCTTGCTGGCTTTGCGGGGAGGGTGTGACAAGCGTCTGGTAGAGGGAACTAGCTGCCTGCAAAGGCATTTTCCGCTCTCTAAAGTAAACAATCAAACAGGAAATTAATCGAAAAACCCACATCAACGGAAGGTTCAGGTTGTGATTTTCACAGCCTCCGAGCCAGGAAATTCAAGGTTACAGTTCCCATAGCAACTTGCCTGTAGACTCAGTGACTGCTGGGTTGGAACAAGACCTTGAGGGGTCACCGCAGCCACCCCCTGCCTCCAGGAGGCGTCACCAGCGCTGAATCTGAGTGTCTCAGGGTAGACTGTTCTTTTGAGGCTGCAGCACACTATGCCTGGAAAAGCTGGGCAGCTGGGGTCCCCTTTTAGTACTGACGGAGCCTTGCAAACCAGGCGGTCGGATGATTCAGGGGATGCAGTTGTTCCACACTCTATACTTCCACATCCCCACTACTACTCCCACATCTCCACTACTACTCCCCGCATTCCTGCGTTCTCTGAGATGGGAACAGTAGAAAGACTGCCCGCTTCCCAGGCTGCAGCAGGATGCCCCGGTGAGAGGCTCTGCGGTGGGGTGGATACCCAGCCTTATTCACGATCCCCTGTCCTACACAATGCCAGTGCAGCCTCCTCTCATCTCTGGCTCACTCTGATGGCCCCTGAATCTCGGGATTAATCTTTGTCCCATCCCTTGATTGCAGCTCCTCCCAGAAGCATCTCAGAGGCCCAGGAGATCCCAAGACAGCCACCAAGGCTGCTCCAATCCTCGGACACCCTCATCTCCCCTTCGCAGGGCCAAATCTATAACATTAAAAGATTAGCTCAGTGCATCCTCGTGGCTCCTGATGGATGGCCAGGTGGAGTCAACGAAACCAGGGGCAAACCCTCTACCTCGGAATAGGTGGGAAGTTGGGTATCTTGGGTGGGGTTTTCTTTTGTGTGAGTAGTGAGGAGTCCCTGCCTGGCAGGAAAGGAGATAAGGGCGTTGGAGCTCAACCTGATAAGGAAACAGTCTGAATCCTTCCCTGAACATCACCCTGCCCTCCCATCGAGATGGCCACAGATAGCTGGCTGGTTTCATTGGGACAGGCTGGGACCCCAGAACACTAGCTGAGTGACAGTGGGTGCTTCTTGGGCACTGGGCCTGTGGCAGGGGTACCCAGCTGCCTGGCTGGCCACTGGCCTGACCCCGAGTCAGTACCTGAGTGAGCAGGGCAGTGGCAAGTGAGAAGCAGCGCCTGCTGGAGAGCGACAGAGTGGCTCCCTGATTTCCTAACAGGCCATCTGTGTGCCAGGGGCCGACGGGCAGCTCACCAGACCTGGCCTTGCTTGCGAAACTGTCCTTTCCTCCCCTGAGTGAGCTTTTCCATGAGCTGCTCTCCAGCTACCCAAGTCCCTGGAGCATCGAGGACATTGCCCAGTGCTGCCCATCACACATCTGCCCACCACCTTCCTGGATCCTCGCTGACTTCCACCCACCTGAACTTGGCGGGTTGGTGGGAGAGATGGGAGACATTGCGGAGTGTAAGATGTTTCTTTCCACGAAGCCAGACAAATAGATTTGGTCAGAAAGAAGAATGGGGGAGGCAGCTGTGGACACAGTGGTGACTTCGCTCTGCATCTTCAAAGCAACTCTGAAGACTGCAGCACAGGTCACCCATCTGGGGTGCAGGAAGGGGTTCCCCACACCCAAAGGCCCCACCTCACGTAACTCACAGATCACAGCACAAGTTGATCAGTAGGGCTGTGTTAACCCACTTTTCCCTGAGCTGGAAGAAGCTTCTCAGAGGGTCTTGGTGGTAGGCCTGTTAACCCTTGGAAGTTTGTCCCTCATGCCAATCTCAGAATCTACATGGAGTGTGCATGGGGAGGGCAAGAGTGACCAGCAGGGGCCTTCAGGAGTTGGAGAAGTGACGTGCGTGTCAGCCCATTCTCCTGCCACAAAGCACGGCACTCTGAAGAACTCTTTTTGCCGTGTTCCACATGACAATCCTGACATATTGTCTTTAGGGATAAATGTCCTCAGTGGCCTGGTCCCCAGACAGAGGTGTCATCTTCCAGAGGTGGCATTTGAAGTCATACTGCAGAAGCTAGGCCCAAGGTCTATCCTTTGGGCCAGGGAGCTCGGTAGATTCTGTGGTGCATTAGCGTGAAAGGCAGTAACCAAGGACCAACTGGGTAGAGACAGCTGGGCCTGGGACAAGTAGGCTCTGTTAATGTTCAGAGAATAATGGGACAGTGCTAAAGGCATAATTAGCATTGTGCTCAGAGTGGCAGCCACCCAACAGAGGGGCAGACAGGCCCGGGCTGAGAAAAGGGCCTGGGGCTGCTTGGGGATGTCAGAAGGGATTCAGTAAGTACTCTTTGCCAAGTCTAAGAGACTTGGAGATAAGAGTATTTAATTGGCACCTGTGAGTTTGTTTGGCTTTAGAGCTTTTACCCTTAGCAGAATATAAATTTTAATAATGGGGCAACTCTTTCTAAATTGAGATGATCTTTTTGGATGAATGAGCATGTGAGTCAATATTTTGTATTCCCCATGCATTCTTACTGTGTTCAACTGAC
>RJWM01032944.1:0-20996 GCA_004363535.1 Dasyprocta punctata | reverse complement strand
TTAGGGGCAAAATGATGAATTTCTTATTAAAAATGAATTTGAGGTACCTACATGACAATCCAACTGGAAATACCTTTCCTATTTGACGGGCTTTTCCCATGTGCGAGTAAACATGGCGCAGGACAGCATGACTCCCCTTAGCACTGACTTCTGCGTTCTTCTGGCAAAACCTGAAAGTTGAACTTCCTGCTTTTGGCGCTCACCAAGGTTCCCCCAATCAGCTGTCAATACGTCATTCTGCCCGCCCCCTTAACGCAAGCCTGTCAATTCCAAGTAAAGTCCGTGGTTTTTCTTTGTTCGTGTCAGGCGATGCTTGGTCTCTTCAGCAGCTTTCCCATTCTGACTGACCCGGCCTCTTCAGAAGATGCTTTTGTTAGAACTGCCATTTACTTCACTTCAAAAGCCAGTGAAGTAGTAGAGTGAATTTACCAACTTCAGCATCATTCATTTCTGCTGACTTGTCTGCAATTTCCAGCGTCTTCATTGATGTCCCCAGGACGTCTGAGGGCAGCGATTTCATCGTTAGATGTTACCTTCTCGCGTGTACCCCCCAGCCATGCTCGCTCTCCCTCAGTCCCACACTTAGGACCCTCTCCAAGCACAAGGTGAGCAGTTGTCCTCACGGCTTGTGCTTCAGCATCTTTGCTGTGTGGCCAGCTCCCAAAATTCAAGTATCACTTCCTTATAAGAATATTTAAAAACAGTTTTGGAAAGTACAGTCTGATAGTCAGACTTAGAATAGAAGTGAACATCTGATGTCACATTTTCAGTTCCATATTTGAATTGGTTAGTAATTTCTGGATACTTCAAGTATATGATCTTATGGTCCCTAAAACAGAGTGCGTCTGAAAACAAACTTGTGCTTGTTCTGCTTATCGAACTCCATTTTCTGTATGTGGTCAACATTTGGACAGTTTTTCTTCAGTCATCTCAACTTTAAGACCTCTGGTGCTGTTTTTTCTATAAATGTAGCCTGATTATGTTTGCTTTTGGAGTTTGGAGTCTTTTATAAACTTGGGAACGGTATCTCATGCGGTTCTCTCTTTTTAGTGCTCGCAAATCCTTTGGCTTTTGTGATTTTGTCACCCTGGAATAATGCATTAATTTCTATTGAAATTTGTTACATTCTTATACGGACTGATTCAAACATAATCTCCATGATTTTCCCTAATCATCAGAGGGGAAACCGTGAAGATAAATACCTTGTGCTCTGTGTTCTTTTCATTTGAATATCCAACTGTACACACACAGCTCTGATATCTGACTTAAAAATCTCTCATCACAAAGCCTCTGTTTATCAGTTAACCACTGAATAATTTATTTTATACATTTATAAATATTTAATAAATCCCTTTTGCCTCACTTTTACTTTTTCTTGAAAATTGTTAGTGTGTTTTTATTTTAACATTTGTTATTTAAACTTATATGTTGATGATTCACTGATAGAGGGTTTATAAAGAATTTAGCATACAGTTTGAAAATGAAAATAGCATTTTATTATTGATAGTCACAACCTGGTAAATTCAACAGTAAAACCTAGTAAAATCAATAACATTTTATTAGAAGGATTACTGAGTTATTGTCTAATTAAAGTTATCTTCTAAGCAGAGAATTGCTTGCAGATTACCTGTGGGCACACATATCTGCCTAAACACAGACATATTACACATGATGATGAGAATCTTCTCTGTGATGTATTTGTAAGAAGTTTTCAAAAATATATGTGGTGTATCTTTTGGAACCTGTAACATGCACGATTTCTCATGCCTTATCTCAATTAACTTTGGCTGAGAAATGAAGAATTACAATACCAGAACAGGAAAGAATGTGAAAATGACCTTTCCCAAACAAGGAGTACCAGAAAATGCAATACAAAAGAAAAGGGGATGAGGTAAAGCCTGTGACGTAAGATCTAGTTTGTTTCTTGTTTATTATTTTACCAAGTCTGGAAATGAGGAATGTGGTTGTGGTTGCTACTAGCTGTGCATTTGTTAGAGCCTCTGTCAAGGGAAATGTGAATTTTAGTGGAGAATACAGTAGCACGAGTTTAGAAATAGCTTCATTTCACAGTAATTGAGCCAAGAGCACTATGCTATGGCATCAGTGAAGTAATGAAATTTCCTCTGGAAATGTCTTCCTGAGTCCAAGAACCTTTGCTGTGTCAGGCTCTGCTTGTGGAACAAAATATTTATTGATGTCAGATCTCATGACTTTTTATGTTAAGGACCATCATAAAGAGTTTCATCATTGATACACATTCTTTATTCATAAGCTCTCTTTTCCTCTTCTACTCCCTGCAGTAGCAATAACTTTTTTTTCTGAATATACAGACTGCTGAGGCTTAGATTAAAAACCTATATTTAGGTGGTTTGTTTGAATTTCATTTCCTGTATGTCTGAGGAAATGAATGCTTAAATAAATGACTTTTTAACATGGTGCTTAAGTGCCTGCTCCCTTTTCCTGCTGTGGTGACAAGGACCTTATTAAATTTTGTTTGAAAGTGGATACTTTAAGTGGCTTCACTTCCAATAAACTGCAAAACCGGCAATTTCAAGGAACATTTTAAGATAGACATAGTTGAAGTAAAATGTTTATTTGCATTATTCTTGGAGAAAAGGATGAAAGTGATTTTAGAAAAGGCAGAAAGCATTTTTAGGTATTTCTTTTCAAAATATATTGTGAAATAGCTAGAGAAAATTTTTAAATAAATTATTAGAATTTAGCCAATAGTAGTAATGTTGAATTAAATATAAAATTAATTTTAATTCCCTACTGTGTCATTTCTTAGTTTTGTCTGTAATGTTTTCTCTCTAATTATGAAGAGAACTATGTTAATATTAATTAAGATCTAGTATGAATTTTTAAATAAAATATGCTTTTTATAATGAGTAAAAGCATTAGGACAAATGCTAATGGAGAAAATGACAGGTCTTTTGAATTTGATATCCTTGTTTTTAGTAGTTGACTAGAAAATAGCAATAATATTACTTGTAAAATCAAGCTATACAATTTAAAATAAATATGCAACTCTTTCACATTGCTAGATGATATTAAAACTCGTCAAAATCATGAATGTAAAGTTTCAAGAACTGAGAGTGTGCAAATTAGATCTTTGTCACTGATTTCAAGGTAGAGCTCCAAGGGAAAATGAAGTTTTCAGACATCTAAAAATGACTGAGTCACTGATTCTGTGATTAGATGAAGATGGAAGTACAAAGGGAAATACGGTCTTCTCTGTCATCCTTGAAATTTTCTAAAACCAACAAAAATTCAAAATAAAAGAAGTCTACATTAATAGTGCTGAGAAAGTCAGAATTCCAAACTGTGAATAAGGAGACATATACAGTAAAGCAGTAGCACTGATTTGAGCACTTGTGAAGGATGGCATGGCTGTTGCTACTCGAAGGGTCTGTAGATCAATTTCAGTTACAGAGACCATGTCTATTCATGATTACAGAGTAACATGGAAACAGTGAAGGCATGTGTGTGTGTGTGTGCGCGTGCGCGCGCCCACGTGTTTGTGTGTGCATGTGGGTGTGTGTAGATCCATTTACGTAGGAATGTGTTGGCTAGGGAGGGAGTGCATCTGAAGATGAAATCAGGTCAAAATTGCATTTTCCCTGTAGTCCAGAAACATCATAGATGGCTGTGGTCAGGAGGCATGAAAGGAGAAAGTAATTACAAGATCCTCACAACCAAATCTGTGATTTTCACACTAACACACAACGCTGATAACTAAAGAGAGAATCCTATGCAGGACAATAATTACTGGGAAAGAGCTGTGTGAGGTATTTAGTATAGTTCTTTCTTTCATCTCTTCCCCAAATGAGTCGATACTCTTCAGTGATGAGTATTAACAGCAAGTAACCCTCATAGAACTGGAAAACAAATGCTTAAGTAAAAATAGAGAGGAAAGTATGCAAAAAGCAGAAAAAGGTTGTCCCAGAAGGACCTGCTTAGAGAATGACTGAGATTGGATAAATAATACTCTGCTATGGCAAGGAAATAACAGAGAGAATAAAATCCATGGAATAAAGCAGGTATGCCACGGAGACTTATAAAGGAGGGCCAATATGTAAAAACAGGGTTAATAAAAAGAGTACAAAAAATAAGATATTAAAGATATAATTAAAATAAAAAATATGCCCTAGAAAAAATAAAATAGAGCCAAGTGAGAAGATAATAGCTGTGCTTGGCAAAATCAGAAAAAATGAAAATGCAAATTTTATAAATGAAAGGAAGTGATTTAGAAGATGAAAGATTTTAAAGACCAAGAGGATAAAATAAAAACATAATGGAAAATATCAAGAAATGAAAAAAATATGAACACAAAATAAAAACACACATTGGAATTAAAACCTTTCAGGCATAGGATTTCAATGTAAATAATTTTAAAAGCATAATGAAGAAAAATAAATTGCAAGGAAAATTTCCCCATTCAGGAATAACCTTAAAGAATATTGAAATTCAGAGGAGACTATTTCCTTGGGTCCTTAGAAAACAAAACATCATTTTTTTTTTACACAGAAATAGGCAAAACAACTGCAGGAGTTGTAAAGAAGACACGGAAATATAAACTTGACAACGAGATAAAGGGAAAATGCTAGAACAAAACAAAGCAAGCACCCAGAGACTGAGGAACAAGAGAGGAGGTTGGGAACAGAGATCCTTTTTTCCTGTTTTTCACCTTTTTCTTCTGAAAGTAAATAGCTACCTTCATACATTAGACAATATACGTACAAAACAGAATGTACAGAAAGTGCTATACTATGTACACTCATACAATTCTGAATCCCTCTACATCATTTTAAGCACAGCCATAAAAAGAAAAAGAACAAACAGGACCTCACAGCCATAGCAGCAGTACTTTTCCATTACCAGGAGACAGAGAACCCCATATTCTAGGAAATATCTGTAAGTAGAAAAATAAAATAAACTCCAATGGCAGTCCCTTGCAAAGAACCAGTGGAAGTTGAAGGGATTCTTGGCAAGCAGGAGAGAAGAGGAGCAGCCTTAGAGGAAGCACAGATGGTGTCGCCCCCAGAAAGAAGAGTTTCAGGTAAGTGGCAAATTGCTCAATGCGGACCTGCACGCAGGGGCTCACACGTGTGAGGTGAACCGAGGGTCCCGTGCTCTGGGCGAGCGGGTGCAGCGGCCTCAGAGATGCACAGCTTGGGGAGAAGCGGGTGTGTAGAGGAGCATTAGTGTCTCTTGCAGACCAGTGAAGGGAAAGAAGGAAATAGAGTGGGTAATGAAGGATCTTAAGAAGTTCCAGAAAATTAGGCAAGCTGGTCTTTAGCTTACAAGGAGAAAAATATGTATAGCAATGTTGCACCTAAATAGCACACCACGTCTACCCTGAAAATAAAAGCCAGCTTGTTTACCAGGTACTTACAGAATTTTTGTAGGAAATAGTCATGTATTACAGACACACCAGAGAGGGAGGGAGACTTCAAAAGTATTGAAATAGTGAAAATACATAGAAAAACATCTAACTATATGTCAGCAGCATTAGAAATTAGTGAAATGAAATAGAACAATGTGCTTTTCTACTGAGAGGTTTAGAAAAAAGATCTCCTGTTATGGTTTACACCAAGAATGTCCCTCATGAGGCATCTTGTGTTCAGAAGTGGGCTCTCAGGAGGTGATTGGATCATGGGATGCTGTCCCCCTGAGAAGCAGGGGCCGGTTAGAGGAGGTCACTGGGCTGTGACCTGCAAGGTGAGCTCCCACTTCCTCTGCTCCCTGCTTCCTGGCCACCGAGATGTGAACAGATTTTTCCACCAGACCCTTCTATCATCCCTTCCTGTTTTGGAGTCAACCAGTTATAGACTGAATCTCCTACAAGCCCTGAGCTAGTAAACCTCTCCTTACAGCACTGGGTGTTTCAGCAGCTGGGAAGCTCACAGGACGTCTCCCTCAACCTGTGCTTTTCTACTTGGTGAGGTCAGTTGTGAGCACCTGAGCATCCTCAACCCTATCCAATATTCTGTTCTGTATAGTTTCCCTCACTTTGGTTTCCTTTCTTTTTTTTTTTTCCATATAAATATGAGGGCAAGGATTTATACCCCTATGTAAACCTTCCATTAATTCTGTCCATATTTATTTAAAGCACAATCTTAATCCTCCTTAAAATATCTATCGTTGGAATGTCACTTCCATCACCTCAAATGGATGAGGCAGCTCTCCAGGTGCCAACACGCAAAGATCGGTAATATGCACTGTACAGTCCCTGGGTACTTTTAAAAGTGGCAGCTGTCTGAAGAGATACTTACGCAATGGCCTGCACACTTATGTGAGGAATAATAAAAATCTTTGTTAATTTTCAAGGCTGTATGAGGAAGGGAAAACATGTTTATTCTTCATTTTGTTACATTGAATACCACATAAATTTTCAAATCAATATCTGTATTCCTCTATACCTCTCTATATCACTTCTTTATTGCTGTCCTTTAAAATATGAAATGAAATGTGTATATGAACAGCAGCCTTGTCATCTACATTGTGTTCCTTCTTGATATTTTTTCATGTTAATAATTTATCTGTAAAGTAAGGCTAAGACAAGTATATAAAAACCATATTGAATACAGACAAAGTGGAAGTGAAAGAATTTATAGACCTGAAGTAAATGCTTATAGTAAATGAAAGGATGAGAACAAAACAGTGTCTCCAGACCAAAGCATTAGCAGAAAAACAATAAAATAAAACAAAAGAAATAATTATTTACCCCAGGGGTTACATAATTACTATCATAGAATGTAAGTTATTTAAAAAATAGACCCATGGAAAAAATAAAGACATAAAATTGTTGTTTGAGAAAAATAAATCTTAAATAATCACATCAGCTAAAGGCAAGAGAATAACAATAAACTAAGAAATTATAAAAAAGTAACTACAACAGAAAAAAGGAAAAACTGAGCAAGCACAAGTGATTTTGTCACTTTTCATACATTTGAAAGAATGAATGAAATTAAATATTTTCCAGTAAATTACAGCTCACCAGAGCTCACAGCTGAAGCATTATAAAGTCCAAACAAAAGAGTATATTTCTGTACATTTTGGTCTTCAGAACAATGGAAACTGATATAAAAGAAAAAAAATCCCTTATGCCAAAGTTATGTGTTCCTGTTTAAGATGATAAACCTAAGTTTTTCTCCTCTGCCAGGATATCTTTTAGTCCAGTTTTCAAAGAAGAAAACAACCTCTTGTAATCTTCCTGGAGGCAGATGTTTACACTCTAGATTAAAGAACTTCACCTCAGGCCAGGGGTGGTGGCTCATGCCTGTAATCCCAGCACTTGTGAGACTGAGGTAGGAGGATCACTGTGAGTTCAAGACCAGCCTAGGCTACAAAGTGAATTAAAGGCCAGCCTGAGGGGCATAGTGAGACCCTGTCTCAGAAAGTCAAAAATAAAATAAAATAAAATGAAGGAAAAGAACTGTGCCTCTTTCTCTTGGTACTACATGCTAACAATTTGAAGGAAAAAATAATTTGTTCAGTTCCTTCACTATCTCCATCTCTGCCTTGTTTATTATCTATGGAGGGGAGGAAGAACATGTACATTAGAAGCTACAACCTGAGCTTGAGTCTCATAATTTCTGTACCACTACTATGCACAAAAATGCAGCCTTCTGGCTGTCATCATGTCGTCTTGCAGAGAACAGGGTAGGGAAACTGCACTCTGAATTTGTGCAGGCTGTTTTCATGTGTGGGTAAATTCAGTCTGATTCCACATCCAACCAGTCTAGGAAAGACTGACTTCCTATTTTGCAAGTAGGGAGAAATCTAATACTATTCACAGCTTCAAACCTTGTGCAAAGGCTCTTCTATAGACAGATTCTTAAAAACAGGTCCTAAGACCCAGTCACTTTCATGGGGTAATTGTAAGAAAAAGTAAAATAAATAGATAATATTTATGCTATTTAGGCATTTTAGAATGCAACAAAAGAGAAAGACTGCAGAATTTTTACAAAGTGGGCAATATATTTAGTATTTAAACCCTGGAAGATTTTACACACATTAAAAAACCTTATATCAAAATTACATAAAATATCAGTGTGCAAATCTGTATAGATGTATTAGTCACATTCCCATCACTGCAACAAACTACCCAACAGCTAACTTTTGGCTCACAGTTTCAGAGGGTTCAGTCCATAAAGTATGGCTCCAAGGCAGGAATATTGCCATGAAGGGAGTGGCAGGCTAAAGATGTTTAGTTCATGGAGATTAGCAAGCAGAGCAGGGAACAGTGCCAGATAGAGACCAGATAGAGTAAGGACCAGGACCAAGACCCCAAGACCACCCCTCTCTCACCCACTCAGACACACTCAGTTCACAAGGTTTACTAATTCCCTAGATAGCTCCCAAACCAAGGCACAATCAAACTTAACCATAAAGGTAGATTATTATTAGATCTGATATTCCATACTCCACAAATAAGTGCATTATAAGAATGCAAAATGTTTTTCTTCTTCAGGAATCTAAAATTCAACATACTTAAGAAGAAAACAAAAGATTATTTGTAGTCTAAGTGATGATAATAAACATCTGTGTAGTTTCTATCACTGTACCCCTACTCTGCATCCTAGCTGCATAACTAAGCAGCTTTTGTGCCCCACAACCTTCTGCCATGATGTTTCTCCCTTAGAATCAGCCAGGAACTAACTGAATCCTCTGAAATGGAGTACAAAAATTAATCCTCTCCTCATTTGCATTTTGTGTGTCAGATATCTTGTTCCAGTAATGGGAAACCTTTCTGAGAGAGGTCCCTTCTTGTGTTCTTAAATTACAGTAAATTTACTGTTGAACCAATTGCTATAACATTAAAACAAAATCTTGTAGACAGCATATATATTAGCTCTTGAAATAAATATGTAATGACCATCTACAGATACATAAAGAATAATGAGAAAAGAATGTACAAAAGTTTAACAGTAGTGTAGAAATAAGGAAAACATAAATATCTCCTAAAAAGAACTCTTGACAGACTCTAAGACATATGGAAAATGTTTAACCTTTCTTATGTATGAGTGCTTCATCTTTCTGTCACTGCTACAAACAGCAGAGACTATCAACTCATAAACAGGAAAGTTTTACTTTGGCTTGGAGCATTGGTGGTTTCAGTCCATGGTTGGGCAGATCCATTGCTTTTGGGCCAGTGCCAAAAGAGCTCATCATGGTCAAGCAAGCTCCCCAACTCATGGCACCTGGGAAAGGAAAGCAAGAAACCAGTGTCCCTTGTCCCCAGGTGTGAGAGGGCACACCTCCAATGACCAAAGTATCCCAGTCAGCCCAGCTGCTTAAATGTGCTGACACCTTCCAACAGCATAAACTGAGTGCCAGGGCTTTAATACATGAGGCTTTTGCAGGTGTTGTAGGTCCAAAGAAAGGCAAGATGAAAGTTCAATGATACATAATTTTTCACTTGCCGGACAGTCAAAGATAAATGTCTAATGCTTTTTTTTTTTACTGGAAAATGTCTGAAGAAATAAAGACTATCATACTATGTATAATTGTGGGTTTATAAATTTATATAACAAGCATGGAGGGCAACTGAGAATATCTGTTAATATCATAAATTACAGATACTTCCTGGACAGCAATTGAATTTTCAGGGATTTATATTATACATATTGGCAATGATGCTGCTATGCAGATAATCAATAGAGCACTGATAACAATTGCAAAGGAGTGGGAAGACTTTAATATTTGTTAATAAATGATTGGATGTATTAGATGCATACATATATTACCAATTCAACCATCAACAACAACAAAAACTAAGGGGAAATTCTTTATCAATATAGAGTGATTTGCAAGTACTATACAAAGAAGTGATGAAGAACAATGGTACAATTTGTATAAAAGAAGAAGAAAATATATATAGGGTGATCAAAAGCTATGGTGAATGTTTAAATTTAAGTAAATTATTATCACAAAGGACGTATTGCCTCCAGTCACCCTCGAAATATCCCAGCTTTTGAATACACTTTTTGTTTTGGCTACTTTATGAAGCAGTGGTAGAAGTCTTCTGTTAGGAGCATCTTTATGAGTTGCAATCAGAAGTACAGTGAATGCTGCTGCTGTCATTCAACGAAAAGCAGGCTTGTAGAAACATCACAGTGTATTCTCATTGACTTTCTTCAGTGGACCTGGTGCCACGTGGCTTCTAGCTTCTCTATCAAATTAAAGGGATCACAAAAGGTAAATGTCTTAAATTGTTCCAGGACATTGAGGCAACTGTGAGAGCATAACTGCAAACGCTGATGAATGAGGACTTTCAGAACGGCTCCAATAATGACAGAGCAGATGTATTTGGAGTGAGGAGTGATATTTTGAGAAGGGTTAAATGTCTCTTTTGCTGAAAACAATTTTCAAAGTTTTAAACCATATTATTCATTACATCGTCATGTATCCACATATAAGCATATGCATATGTATTCAAAATTTATAAAACACTGCAAAAAGAAACACAAAACAGCATGTTGTTTAGCTGAGAAGACAGTCTGACACTTGAAAGTTAAAAGAAGGAATTCCCTGTATCAAATTTTTAAAATTTAGAATTTTAATTCACAACAAGTGCCATACATTGAGCAACAAACTTTAAAAGACATTTAAATTTATAAAGATTAGAAATCAGAATTTCAGGACCTTTCTTCCCAATGTCTTATAAATGAAAATTAATTATCAAAAGTATAGACAAATGACAAGTCTAACTAAATAGTATTAATGAATTAAATTTAAATTGACAAGATTTGTAATAAACCCAAGCACTGGCTTCTTGAATGTTTAGGTAACCTACAGTAAATAAATCATTAGTCATAAAAAACAATACAGCACCCAAAACAAGGAAGTAAGAGAAAGAGAATGATAATGGATTTTTAAGTGATGGAATTATGCATGATTATATGCAAATATGGTGACTGTAGGATCTTGTCTTACTTCATTTCCTTTTCTGCATCCCTAAAACCCAAGAGCGAAGCCAACAGACACAATCTTTGAAAAAGGGAAAGATACAGTGAAAGCTATCTCTTAAATGAGTGTCGAGTATATAATTTCTCCTGGTTTATTAACATCTAGGGATTACCTAAGTAACCAGATACTGAACAAAACAAGGTGCATTAGATGGAAAATAATTAAAAATCACTGAATTTTATCAAGTGTAGCTCTTTATGAGGTATGGTCCTGGGTGCTTCAATAAGCAGTTTAAACTCTCTGAAGACTAATTTTCATAGGCCTCATGATCATTCAACATTTATGAATGAGGAACCAGGTTAAGGGAGAAACTCAGTACTGCCGCCCAGGTCATCCAGGCAGTGACACAACACAGCCGAATGTAGTGTTACAGTGTTGGACGCAGATCTTACGTTCTTACCCACTGTCACCCTGCCCCGCCTAGAAAGCCTCAGAGCTTAAACCCATCGCATGCTACACCAGTGACCTGACACAGAGCAGAAGTACTCTACCAAAGTGATGGAAACATGCTTGTGTGGTAAAAATCAGCAACAGGACATGCATATAAGTAAAACAACCGTATATGTGAGTATATAAATTTGCACTCACAAAACTTAAATGTAATTATAAAATATAATAGCAAATGTGAAATGAAATGAATGGGAAACAGTTCCTGGAATTATAAATTAAGCTTTGAAACATATAGAAACACACCTTCGTTATTCATGAAAGTCTTTGACCATTGTAAATTTGGGGTTTCCTTAAATTAATAAGACATGATAAGTGAATGGAACTGAGAATTAGGTCCATGGAAATACTTAGCTCAGATGTAGAAGCAGAGTGTGCTGAAGTCCCTGGGTAAAAGCTCAGGAGAGCTGACTTTGTCCATCTATTTTCAACCCTGCTTTCAAGAAGCCCACGTGGTCATCTGAGGTAGCCCACAGTGGAGCAAATGTGAATCATGGACACTGACAACTGATTTTGAAACATGTATCACCACATCACTGTGGAACTCAGGGACATGCAGTTGTCACTGCAGCATTCATGGGTTGGGGAAGAGGCTCTAAAATGATGTTTACTTTGTGGTAGGAACTGTCTTGCTGCTGTACTGTATTCTACATAATGTAATATATGAACATTTTATAGTGAAATGTCTGAAGGTAACTACATATTGTTGCTATTTATAGATAGATACTAACTTTGTCTTTGGAGTGCCTCACGTTTAAAAAGTATTTCTCCTGTAGGGATACCTGACTTTGTTTTCCACGATTTCTTATCCTTCCACATTCCTTTTCATTATTCCCTGACTTCATTTTTTCCCAACACCTCCAGTGTTTTCTCCTTTCATAGTCTGTCCTAGGGCCATAAAGTTGAATCTGACATCATTTGTGTGACTACCTCATATTTCTTGGATTCAAACCTCATATTTCTTGGATGTTTACCTATGAGTTCCCAGTCACTGACCTGTAAAGTTTGACTTGGTACTTGATATTCAGAAAGATGCGCATGACCTAAAAACTGGTACATTTGTTTGTATAGTGTCCATGCTAATGAAGTGTAAAGCTAAGTTAACCTTGAGTACCTGGAAAGTCCCTAGTTTCTGAGATCAAGTCATAGATTTTAGAACACCTTCATGCTTACTGAACTGAAATTAGTCACCCTGTGATTTCATTGACTTAACCTACAGCGACAAAGAACAAGCCAATCCTTTCTTCATAGCTCATGGTACTCATCTTAACTTCAACTTCCATCATCACAATGTGACTTGTCTCGTTATGATTTGTTATCAGTCAAAGTCTGCTGGGAAGTGAAAAGAGTAGACAATGTGAAATAAGAGGTGTATTTAAAAGTATTAGAACAAAGCAAATGCAGAAGTTGGTTAAGCAACTTATCTACACCTGTTGCTTTTATCCCTGGTGTCAAGATGCACCAGCCTGAGAGAATGCCTTTTGAGTCACAATGTTAAGAACCCACTCTGGCCAGACAGATGATGAGAGGTATATGACCTAGTTGCCCACTCCACCAGGTTTCCCATTCTAAACCAGCAAAAACCACAGAGCAGAGCTGCAGACTGCAGAAGGAGCCTCCACTGAGCCTAGAACAATTAATTGACTGAAACCGGCCTCAATGACAGAACCAAGGAATTATCACCTGAATGAACAGTCATCGTTTGAAAGCATTAATTAGTGTGCTGATTTGTGACATAGCAGTAGGAAACTGATTCATTAATCTACAATATATTTAAAGAGAAAATAATACCAGCACTCAGGAGGCTAAGGCAGGAGGATCACAGTGAGTTTGAGGCCAGCCTGGGCTATACAGTGAGTCCAGGCTAGCCTGAACTACACGGCAAAACCTGTTGAGAGAGAGAAAGAGAGACAGAGAGACAGAGAGACAGACAGAGACAGAGACAGACAGAGAGAGAATAAAGCTATTACAAGTTTCTCTTGCCTCAGTGTCACAGCAGTGCGCTTCCAAGGTCAGGAGGTATGTTAGAGAGGACCGTGAGATTTGGAGTCAGGAGAACTAGATTCTAGACCAAGCATTGGCCTTTTAGTGACTGGAATTTGTTAAAAGTCTAATCTTTTAGGGCTTCAATCTTGTAAAATTTAAAGGTAAGAAATAATTGAGTAATATCATACTTCATATCACTGGTTGTAAAGGGACCCACGAAGTCTGCATTTCTTTCTTTGCAGGCACTCACAGCGGAGCATGTGTTTTCATTTCTGACACAGTGTTAATCATTGCTCATTGGTCTAAGGAGTAAGAAATGTTCCCTTTCCCTTTCAAAAAGAGGAAAGTCATTTTCCCATATCCTCTCTTTGTATCTCCTTCACGATTTCTCAGCATGTAGCAGCATGCCACAGTTATAGAATTTGTAAATTTTTTTACACTCCTAGCAAAGGATTTTTCTTGACTAAGACATATAGATTTTCTTATTACAGTCTTTTCTCTGGTATTGAACTTCAGTTTTTTATGACCTAGTTTTGCAATCTTATGATTACTTCTGACAAAGGATGCAGAGCACATTTCCCAAGAATCCAACAATGTTTGAGCTCTTAGCTGCCAGCACCTTGCCTTAAACAACCAGGGCTGGACATCTCCTGTCTTGTGCTTTCACCCAAATCTAAGGTTACCATGTGGCTGATGGAGGTATCAAGTTACAGATATTCTTTTCCCTCCACTGGATACGTTTGTCTGTCTTCACTTTTTTACCTAACAGTTACTTGTCTTCCTTCCTGATTGTATACTTTTCCTCTATTGTGTCTTTGTTATTTTATTAATTTTATACTAATGGCTCCCCTATGGGTTAAATGATGTAGGACTTCCAAATGATATAGGAGGAAATATTATAACTCCCAACTGTTTGCTGTCTCATATGCTGAGTTTGTAGCCCCCAAAACCAAAGAATGAATTCTGAGGAACAACAGAGGTTAAAAGTAGGAAATTTTATTGAGAAAGAGACAGGTCCTGAGAGACAGAAGGGAGCTCTAGTGGGTTGCTTCAAACCCCACTTTCCAGAACACGTTTTGTAAAGTAAAATCATGAAATGGGTGCAAAATCACAAGGTGGCTACAACATGGGACAAATCTATGACCAACCAATAGGATTACAAGTATAGCCACTTAGGGAATGTTGATCCAGTGGGGAAGCAGATCATACAGCAAGTGTGCATAGAAAGAATGAGGACCTTTTCTGGAAAAGTTGTGTCAGGAGGTCCTGGTCTCCCACCTCGGTCACTGCTGTCTATCTAGACTTTACTGGACCAGGTGATACCAATTATAGTCCATTGCCTATCCCTTGGGAAGGTGTGCAGTCCTGGTCATTCCATCTTTATCTCAAGGCCTGGCCGTCAGTGAGTGTGCCTTCAACCACAGTTGTGATGCTTTCACATCCTCTGCCCTGTCTGACTGCCTGTGATCTTTCCATCTAGCTCAGCTGTCTGTAATAAAATCTGCACCTATCTCTCTTTTCTAGATTATTTTTCCTTGACCAATATTGCTCCATTTAAATGAAGTTTACTGCTTCAGGTATTCTTCCAACGTGCGAGTATGGGCAAGTGTTCATTTTTATTATTTATTTTTCAGTGCTTAGGCATTCTTCATTTTTTTTTAAAGAAAATTATACTATAAAGCAAGCATATTGGGATTTCTGAGTTTATCAGGGCCCTCATGTAGTAGATAAGGCAATAAAGACTCAGAAATTTATTGCATTTTATTAAAGTTTATTTGGCTGTTAAATCAAAATAGCAATCTAATTCACCTTTTATAACAGTTCTAGCTTATCTTGGCAAAAGAGTTGTTACAACTAATTTCTAATTATACAGGCCTTAACTATCACCTGCTTAACCATTTGGAGGTGCAGGAATATAAATAAATACTTCGAGATAGATTCAGAAAAGTGTAGACTAATCTGCCTTTGTTATATTTGCAAGTAAAAATTACATCTTACAAAGATATGAAATTGAAAATTTTGTGTCCCCATGGAATAACTGATTGATAAACTTCCTATTTCTTCTCAGATTTTTTAACACACTCAGATTTGAAATTTTCAGTTAATATTACTCATTTTCTATGTGGCAATACTGGGTTCACAATCAGCTATCAATAGATAAATACACATATTACCATTAATTACTGCCACTAGGCACAATTTTGAGAATAGGAATAATACAGAAAAGTGAAAGAAAGTGAATGTTTAAGAGAATTTATAAAATGTTTCCCTTCTTCCAAAATCTTTATGCATTTACTCTTGCCTATAAAAATATGATCAACATGCCAGGAGGTTGGCTCAGTGGCTTAAGTCCCTGCCTGGCAGGCGTGAGGCTGTGAGTTCGAACCCCGGTGCCGCAAAAAAAAAAAAAAAAGTGACATAAAAATATGATCAACATTATAGTTTTTCATGTTGTTGTTTACCTATTTAAATAAAATGTTTTTGGTAAAACAAACAAGCTGTTAAAATCTAGGTGAAATATATCAGGTTAAGTAAAATGAAATGGGAAATATATATGAACAATGTACACAAGACCCTTTGAATAATCAGCCCCAAATTAAAATAGCTTACTAGAAGTTGAAACCTGTAAATTGTAAGGTCTTTTTTTCCTGATTCTCCCTTCTTCCTAAAAAATCATATAATTAAACTATAAAATGGAATACATCTTTAGGTCACATAGTACTGCTTAATAGAATATAAACTCAAGTCATACTTGAGTTAATACCACTGACATAGTACCCCAAAATCTAGATTACCACATTGAGTTAATACCACTGACATAGTACATAATACAGAGCTTACTTATGCTGTTTTTATAAAGTGACATTATTCTAAATCTAGGATATATCATAGGTATTATCTAGTCCAAACCTCTAACCTATGAATGAAAAATTGTGTGAAAACTTTACTGAGTAGTTTCCTAAAGGTCATATTGATAGTTATGCATAGAACCCAGATTACTGAAGTTTAAGTCTGGGTTGTTTTTAACTTAATGAACTAGTTCACTAAAATTACATCCACAAGGCATCGAGCATCTATTTTATCTCCAGTGGCTAATCTACCATTTTTCAAATGTTCAGACAGTACGTATTTGTACTTTCACGATTCAATATCATTTTCAAAGACTAAGAATATATTTTACATGTTATTTTATTGAGATCCTTGTTGGGTGAAACTATGGAAGCTTAATTGAGGTTTTGCCAAGTGCAGATTTGGTGGTTCATTGTTTTCATTAATACTTTCTAATACATGTGAAGAATTACTCAGTGTGCTCATGATGGAATGTCAGTCTGCTCTAACGCTTTGTTCAGATGGTCATGGGGCCTTATTTAGTATGTTCTTATATGTGAGAATACAAACGCTGGGAAGAAGAGAAGAGAAAGATGTTTCCATATTTCAGTCCTCTTTCCTAATGGAGAATTAATACAAAAATGATGCCTACTATGAAAATTTATAAGAACTGAATAACAGTATGGCATATTTTATGTGGGTTTGGTTATGATAGCAAAAATATACCTATCTATAATATTTATCCATAAGAACTCATAAACCTAAGTAATAGTATTGGTTCTTTGTCAAGTAAGACTGGAGACAAAAGAAATATTTCACTGGACTTGGTGTATAGGACTGATTACCTTCCAGAGGCAAGGGAAAATAGATTTGATTAAGACAATTTTTTAAAAAAATTACATTATGGATTGAAAAGGAGGCAGTAATAAGTACCAAGGATATAGAGCAGTTAGAGTGATGATACCTTGTGTTCACAGGAATAGAAAAGAGAAGAATGTGTGCTGGGAAAATTGAGAAAACTCCACAGCATTCTGAAAATCAACAGCAGCTTCAGTAATTAGTATGGAGATTTGGAAGAAATTGCTTTTTACTGAGTCGTTCCTTTTGCCTCCTTATGTTTGGACCAGTATAAAATGTCTTATTAAATTAAAATTATTTTTATATAATATATTGAATCATAATTAGTATAATTGCAATATAACATATCTCCAATCTGTTTATTCCATGTGAGTGTCACCAAAGGAGGAACAAGAAAAGAGCTAATTAATGCATGCTTTGCCTATGAATGAATAATATGTGCAGAATCCATTTTAATATTTTATATGTGTTTCATTAATAAATGAGAGAAAAATCAATGGAAGACTTAGAACAGTCTGTTTTCTTTTGTTATTTCCTGAGGATTTAACATTGTGCCTATGAAAGGAAAAAATCAAATTCTTGCACATACACCCTCCAGGATTCATCTTCGGCCCCTGTGCATATAAAAAACAAGCAGACACATAGCAGATATCGGCAGAGAGGCTGGAAGCGGGGCAGGCAGGAGTTTTTCTCATCGATCGACAAAACTCAACAGTGTTTCCCTCTTAGGACAACAGGCTTTTGTCTTCTATTCTTTATTATTATTTTGAACTTAAATAAAGTTTACCACCATGGTATATACACTAGTCAGAGCTGATTGTAACTAAATGATTTTTGTGGCCTTGTAGACTAAAGTTAAATTACAGGAACTAGTTATATTCTGAGGAAGAAATGAACTATTAGATGAAGAGAAAGAAATAGCCTAAAGTCTCACAAATACATGACAGAGGTAAAGGAAAGAGAACAAAATATTAATAGCATCTGTTTGGACTGCTAGCATTAGTTTTAAGTATACAAATATATGCTGTCTACTAACATTTTTGCACAATTCCTCATTGTTCTGAAAACTATGTGATATATTTGTTCTTTTGTAACTGCACTAATATTCTATTAACATTTACAATAAGAGTTTCATATATGTAAATATTTCGAAAAACAACCTTGGGTCATCATAAAAGCCAAATGACTCATTGGATGCTGCTGACATATATATTGTTTAGTAAAACATGACATTCCCCTTTCCTTTTTATGTTTGCTTGCATCTAGCCTTCCTTCCAATTAGTAAATGCATTCAGATCTTGATATATATTTGTTTTTTAATTTTATCAGCCCATGTTTGCAGTACATAATGGTAACATTCATAATCAGGAGTTGGTGCAAGTACATAACTAACCTTAATTCTTTTTACCTCCTTTTGCTTCCCCTTTCCCATCTCAGATCTTGATACATATGTTAAAACCATCACAGACCCTTTTAATCCTCACTGATGTTATAATGATCTGTTAAATTTTCTAAACATGCTTGAATTCTTCTACATCTTCTCTTTAGGAAACTCTCCAGAGAAACTCACAACTGTTCCGCTATTCCTGGTCTTTAGGTGAGCCTGGTCACAAAACAAGGTGAGAGAAATACCATCAACCATCTCGGGTGAGCTTTCAGGACAGTAGCTTCCATTAGTTGTCAGTAATTAGCAGTAATTAGCACCATTTAGGCAAGGCGCTCACTCTTTGGCAGGTAATTACACATATGTTATATCAACATTATGACACTGTTTTAAATATTATATTTTCATCTTCCTACTTCTTTTATTTCTTAGTCTGTTTTCTCTAATTTTACCTAGAATCTGAGGTTTTGACCCCAATAAATATATAATATAAAAAACTATTAATGGTGTTATATAAAGGAATGCATTGTTTTTCAGCAAATTAATTTTTGTGCATATTTCTAAAAATCTAGCAATACACTTAATGAATACAAATACTTGAAAATATAAGCCAGAAATGATCTATTACACTATTCTTTCTGCACCTTGAGAGTTCAGTATAGATGTGCTCCCTCTAGCCATTCTCACAATAGCAGCAAAAGTGTTTGCACTTAGGCTTTTTATTTCCACCAGATTATAATAATTTTATTTGCATAACATGTATTTTATTCTCACAATTGTATGTGGTATTTCCATGTAATATTTTGCATGCATTAAGGAGTGTCAACACTAAATCTGTTGGCAAGCAGCCTGTGAATACATTTGCCATCTCTAAGAATGATACATTCAGGGAAAACGATGAAGTGGGTTAGAAGATACTCCAGGCATAACTAAGCTCTCAGGAGTTGTACCTGACAGGAGAAAGGGAGCTGCTTGTCTTTGCATCTAGAATGTCCTGTTTTTCTATCTCCCCTTCCTGTATGGGGTCTCAGTGAAGATGTTGTGATTGCCCTTTGTATTTTTAGGAGAAAATTAATACTACAGTATACCCTTTCCAACATGTGTAAACACTTTAGAAGTCGTATAATTTCTTTTCACTCTTATTACTGGAATAGCATTTGAAGAATGTGACTTTTGTCCTGTGACAGGTAAACCATCAGGCTGTCCTGCACAATCCTAAACCTCCCATCCCCTTCTGCAGAGGTGAAGAGCAGGCCACCCTGCGCTCAGTACATGCCTGAGTACTGTGTGGAGTGACAGACAGACTGAAACCACAAAGACACCAGTGACAGCAGTGGCCGTGGTGATGATGATGATGAATGATGGTGGCCACTGTGAGAAAGATTACAGGAAACCATTTTTTCTTGATCTTTTTGTTCCCCAGGCACACATTCACATACCCATTCAGATGTCTTTCAAATGTCTTTGTCCTTCACTTGAGTAGTTCGAAGGGAGAGGGGAAGAGGACTGGGAGGGTGTCCTAGTAGAGGACTCTCATCTACAAAGGGGCATCAGCCACAAAGGAGGTCTCCGCCTCATCTTCTGAATTGGCCTACTTACAATAACATAATGGCTGCTATTAAACTGAATTAAATGTTGACAAAACTATTTCTGAGATAGCATCTTGGATGTTCACTAATCCTATTATGAAATGAAGTCTTCAGCTCTGCATATTACTTCAAGAAGTAATTTAGCATTTATGACCTCCAACTCATAAGAGCTGAGCCATTGCAAACAAATTCTCAGGAGACCAAGATGTAGATGCTCTGGGATTTCAGTGAGAAGTTGCATATTTACAGATAATTGTAGAATACTGGAAGTTATCGATAATTGGTAGAATTCTAGGAACTGATTTTAGCACAACTAAAATCTGCCAGTCTCATGATTGGTAGGATTCTCTTTGTGCTCAATTTCTTCATGGAAAGAAATGATCCTACCTCATAAATTAGTTGTAAAATTAAGAAATTCACACATCTAATCGTGTAGTTTGTTATGTAGTCCATGACAACTCAGTATAATATATATGAATTTCTGCATACCTGAGAGTTTCCCAAGAACTTTGTAATCTTCAGTTGGTGTTGCCATTAACAGTTCCAACTGTGCATGAAGGAATTGAATCACAAGTGCAATAATTTCCTCAAGCCACAAATTTGGTACATGGCATGATAGATTCAAACATACCTAGGCATGTGATTTCACAAGTCTTTACAGATAGGAAATAAAATTACATGGTGAAAATACGATTTTATAAAGGGAAGATGATCTTATATCTGCATTATGCAGGCATATCACTTTATTGCATGTAACTCCAGTATAAATCCAAGACTGCTGTTATGGTTTGTGTCTGGATGTCCCCTCCAAGCCGTATTGTAGTCCTGGGGTGCTGGCTTTTCAGAGGTGGCTGAGTCTAGAGTTTGTGATTGATTCATGGTCTGGTGCTGGGATTAAGAGTGTGAGTGCTACACACATCCTAGGGCAG
>RJWM01032943.1:0-21001 GCA_004363535.1 Dasyprocta punctata | reverse complement strand
GAAAAGGTGCCCGTGACGCCTAGGCTGGGGGTGGTGTGTGTGGGAGAATTCCCGCCCTTCCCCTTGAGGTCCTCCTCCTCTTCCTCAGCGGAGACCCTCCTCTTTGTCAGACCTCCATGGTGACACTGCGGGGCAGTCAACCATACCCAGGCTCAGGCTGTTTCTGCCTTGGTGGCACCTAACCAACCCTCAGCCCGCCAGACAGCAGATTGCTGTGGCAGAGAATAGCCTGGGCAGAAAACTCCAGCTCCTTCTGGCTCAAGAAAGAGAAAAGCTCCAGGAGAAAAGTTGCAGATGTGGCATCTGGGCCCCCCAGGCACAGGCCCGCACCCAGCGATGACCCCACTGCTACCTGTGGCCTGTTCCGGTGCGTGTTCACAGCTGCCACGTTGAGGAATATGGATTCCACTTTGCAACCTGTGGGAGGAAAGAGGCAAATCCAGTCCCACCCAGTGACGCAGCCTGAACACAGTGGACACAGGAGGCTGGGGCTCGGGACAAGGGCGGCAGCTCGCCTTCACTCGGGCCACTACCACACGCAGCTCCAGGAAGGAAGGAAGGAAGGAAGGGTGTGTGACTGCGCAGTCACAGACCCCAAGCCACCCATCCCAGGACCTGCAGGCGCTTAGGGCAGGAGCAGGCCTTGCTCAACATGGGGTCACTAATGTTGGCATCCACAGCCACCAACATCTCCATCCCAACACACAAGGCCCAATCAAGCCCAGCTTGGGCTGAGTGCTCACTGCAGAGGGGACACGGGGCACAAGGGGATCACGGCACAGTGGAATGACACCAGCTGCCACCACATCCTCCCATGACCACTTGTGTCCCAAAAGGTCAGGAAGCTGCCCAAGGCCTCTGCTGGTGCCGTGGGAGATGTGCTGGACACAAACTGCCCCGCACCCAGGAGAGCTTAAGGCCCAGCCCTGGGAGCCATTGGTGCCGTGGGGGTTTTGGGAACAACAGGAGAAAAGCCCCTTATGCAGGCGGGTTGGGTGGCGGTGAAGGAACAATCCCTTGGCGGCTTCCTGTGGTCATATGAACTCAGCTGTTATAACACAGGGCGTATGCATGCTAAGGTGTGAACTCTGCTTAGCTGCACCCCGGACACGTAAACTGCTTTAAAACCAACTTAAAAAACACATTGGGAAGAGGAGTAAGGGGGGCCCAATGGGACTGACGAGGATTTGTGAACAGGCACGAAGCCCTGCAGAGACAGGGCCGAAGTGACCCAGGGTCAGTGCGTGGGGGCTCCCTTACCGTAGGCCACAGGAGTGAGCTTCAGGACTGTGTGCAGCGGACACTTGAGGTAGGGCAGTTGCTCTGTGGACAAAGAAGGGAGCGCTGACGTGCAGGGGAGGCCCAGGGACTGACTGTCACGCGCGTGCGCACACGCACCCCAGCTCCCAGGGGCAAGGCGCTCACCTGCCGCCTTGTCCAGGAAGTAGGCCAGGAGGCAGCGCATCACGGCCTGGTGGCAGATGACCAGCACGTTCTCCTGCCTCTCCAGCTCCATGATGACAGGCTCCAGCCGCTGCACCAGGTCCTCATAGGACTGCAAGGACAAAGAGGGAAGGTGTCCCTAAGGCTGGCTCCGGGGGCAGGAACGGAAGCACCTGCACAGTGCGCCATCTCCCCACTCGGGACAGTGTGGCCAGCCGCCCCTAGAAGGCTGCCACCATGAGATGCCTGGCTTGACGAGGAAGCTGGTGAGCATAAGGATGGGCCACCCAAGAAAGGGTCCTCTCCCTACTCCTGGAGTCACGACCTGGGAGGACGAGAGGACCCGGCCTCAGGCTCCCACGCCGGGGCCACCTCCCGCCCACCCATGAATCTCGTGCCAAACCCTCCAGTGTGAACTTCCCGCACTGGTGACAGCGGCTGCTGGAAAAGGCAGACGGGGTGCACAGGGGCGGTGGGGAGGGAAACAGAAATAACAGCGCCTCCTGGAACCGGACTGTCAGAAATCCCTGAGGTCCTCGTGAGCACCACGGCCTGCCTGTGGGACGCCCTCGCCATCACTGTGGCAATGTGCACCTGGACCTCTACTGGTCCCTGGGCCAAATCTTCCGCTGGCAGATTTAGAGATTTTTTTACCAGACAACTGGGCCTCCGTGTGAGGGAAGTTGCACCCCGCTATATGCAGCATCCGGCCCTTCAAAATAAGGGTAGCTGAGCTAAGCACGCCCCCCGCACTTCATGGGGACGCAACGCCAGCACATTGCTTTGTGCTGACCCCGGCAGCTCCGGGGAAATCCTCCATCAATTCTTTAGGGAACTTCCTAACTGAATTTCCCCTACCTTGCTTCTCTCTACTGCGATGTAGCTGGCTCTAAATCTGACCGCTCCCTTACAGGATGAGGTCGGGAACGCTCCCATTACTCAGAGCCGCGCCATTCCTGGAGACGGTGCAGCACAGCCCGGGAGCCGGCCAGCTGGGTGGGGGTCCTGCACACGCACATGCGTGGATGCATACTTGTGGGTTTTTCTCTGTCTTTTTGAGGTGCTAGAGATCTAGCTGGGGCCTTACACATACTAGGCAAGGGCTTTACCATTGAGCCACATTCTCAGCTCCCTCTGGGGGAAGTTTTATTTGGTCACTGCCCAAGTCCAGCTCCCAGAAGGGAGAGGACATGTCTGAGTCAATGGGACCCTGGCTCCCGACCTGACCAAGGCATCTGTCCGAGGACAGGAGACACGTGCAGGTTGCTGTGGTGGCCACAAGTGATCTGGGGAAGGTCTCCCTGGGTCTGGAACCCAGACTGGGTGACCCCGAAGCTGCAGCGAGGATGAGGTCACTGTGTGACAAGCGGGAGCATTCAGAAGAAAGGTGAAGGCTTGGGGCAGAGACACAAGCAGGCAAGACCTGCACCTCAGGCCCGGCCCTGCATCCCGACTCCTAGGCCGCCGAAGTGCCCTGGGAAGGGTGGCCTGGGAATGCCGGCGGACTCTGAGCTATCCCGGCGTCCAAGAAAAGCCAGGGCCACCCAGTTCAGCTCACAGTCAGACCCACACCCAAGCCCTCGGCTGCAGGCGGTGCTCCCAGGAAGGCAGCGGTGCCAGTACTGCTCCCCTACCTACCTCCCCTTTGGGGTACCGATACCGGTACTTGTCCTGGTCCCGCAGGGCAAACTCCAGTGGATAATGATCCTGAATTTCCTCGTAGGTCATTTCTTCACAGACACCCTGGGGAGACACACAGACATCACACATTCTACCTCAGGCCTAGACAGCCTCGGGGGGTGGCAAGCAGAGGAGACCCGTTCACAGGGCACTTCCTGGCCTTTCTGAAGTTTGGGCTGTTCAGAAAAAGCAGGTCCCTCAGAACATTGAGTATGGTAGCAGCCGCCTGTCTATAAGAAGCTACCAGACAGGACAAGGGTGGTGACACACACCTTTAATCCCAGCACTCGGGAAGCTGAGGTAGGAGAAGCATTGTGAGTTCCGGGCCTGCTTGGGCTACAACGTGAGCACCAGGCCGGCCTGAGCTACATAGTGCGACCCTGCCTCAAAAAAACTAGGGCCGGGGAGTTTGACTCAGTGGCTTAAGTGCCTGCCTGGCCGGTGTGAGGTGCCACAAAAAAAAAAAAAAAAGAAGCTACCAGACAGGACAGGGGTTGTGGTGCATGCCTGTAACGCCAGTACCTGGGAGGCAGAGTCAGGAAGATCAACATGAGTTTGAGACCAGCCTCAGCTACCTAGTGAGCTCAAGCCCAGCCTGAACTACATAGTGAGACCCTATCTTAAAACAATAATAACAACAACAACAACAAAGAAGCTACCAGAACCATTCTCATCCACCATCCATCATCCATCATCCATCCATCCGGTTTATGATGTAAAAACAAACAAAAATCCTAGCTGTGTGTCTTTCCTGTGCTGCAGTAATTGTAATGCAAACCTAAAGCAAACATCATTTATATCATCAGGACACACTCAGCACAGATCACCTTATACAAAAGTGAAAACAAGACAGAACAAAAAGCATCCAACCAGCAGAGAAGAAAGCTGACTAAAAACACAGGTAACTGGCTGTGGTGGCACATGCCTGCAATCCCAGCACTTAGGAGGCTGAGGCAGGAGGATTGCCATAGTCAAGGTCAACCTGGACTACATAAGTGAGTTCAAGGCCAACCTGCACGGCATAGCGAGGTCCTGTCTCAAAACATAAAAACACCCAATCGCCCCCTCCCCCAAAGTTTGAAAACATTAACAAAATTTACAAACCTATTTTAGCTGACTATGGACAAAATAAAAAGAAGACTCAAGTTATTAAAGTTAGGAATGAGGGGCTGGGGATTTAGCTCAGTGGCACAAGTGCCTGCCTGGCAGGCGTGAGGTCACAAGTTCTAACCCCAGGGCCAAACAAAAAAAACCAAACAAATAAAGTTAGGAATGAGGCCAGTCGTGGTGGTGCATGCCTGCAATCCAAGCACTCGGGAGACTGAGGCAGGAGGTTCGCCACAAGATTCAGGCCAGCCTGGAATGCAGAGTAAGATTCTGTCTCAAAAAAAAAAAATAATAATAATAATAATAATAAATAAATAATAAAGTCAAGACTGAACGGGGGCATTACTACCAACCCTATAGAAACGGAGAGGATCATAAGAGAACGCCATGAACAACTGTAGAGAGTAAGTAGGCTCTCTGTATCCGTGGGTTCCACATCCATGGGGTCAACTAACTGTGGATCAAAAATATTTGAAGAAAAAAGCCCATCTTCCCTGAACCTACAGAGATTTTTCCTTATCATTATTCCCTAAGCAATACTACATAACAACTACTCACACCTGTCTGTGTGGAGGGGAGACCACCGGGACACCCCTCGGACACTGTGGCTGTGAGAGAAGAGACCAGTGCTAGGGCTCCCGGGCAGCACCTTTATTTCGTTGTTTTGGTATCTGCTGGCGGTGCTGGGGATAAAGCCAAGGGCTCTGCACCTGGCGATCAAGCATCTCCACCAGCAAGTCACACCCCAACCCTGCAGGGGAACTTTAAATTTTCATTTTTTCTTTTTGAAAGGCTGATCATTTTAGTCTATGAAATAAACTGACAATAGACAGACGGCAGGAAGTGTGTTCCATGCCTATGCCAAGGACATGCGTTTGAGACTGGAAGAGGGAAGAGAAAGCAGAACCTCACCAGGTATGGTGGCGTGTGCCTATAATTCCAGCTATCTTGGAGGCTGAGGCAGGAGCATTACAAGTTTTAGGGCCATCTGGACAAGTTAGTGAGACTGTCTCTCAAAATAAAATACAGAATAGCCTTAAATGACTATAAAGTGAGTTATAAAAATTGCTTTTTTTTTTTTTTGCCCACATGCGGTGATGCACACCTGTAATCCCAGTATCTGGGAAGATGAGGCAGGAGGACCATCATGAGTTCAAGGCCAGCCTGAACTACATAAGGAGTCCTTGTCTCATAAAACATTTTTTTTGCTTCTTTTTTAGAAGAGACATTCTGAAGATGATAAAAAGCAAAACAAATAAAACTACAATGCTGCACTCTGCCCAATTACATTAACAAGAAAACAGCAGAAAGGAAACTAATGGAAATAACACACCCTCATCCTTCCCAACAGTGAATTATTTTCCTGTTAATAACTTCAACAAGTGTATTCACTTATTACTCTATTTATGTGATCTTGCTTAGGAATGTCTTTGAAAGCTTTAAGGTAGTGACTATTATAAGAACACTGCCTACTTTCCAAATCACAGAAAAGACATTTCCACAGAGAAAAACGGAAATAAAGAGAACATTTCATGACACTAAAAACAAGAATTTCCAGGCAGTGGGGAGTTTGGCTCAGTAGCTTAAGCGCCTGTCTGGCAGGCACGAGGTTGTGAGTTCGATCCCCGGTGTAGAAAAAAGAAAAAAAAAACAAAAACAAAAAAAAAAACTTCCAGGCATGTAGTACACACCTGTAATTCCAGCACTTGAAAGCCTGAGACAGAAGGATTACCTCAAGTTCAAGGCCAGCCTGGGCTACACAATAAGTTCAAGGCCACCCTGAACTACATAGCAAAACTCTGTCTTAAAAATAAATAAATAAAACAAAGCTGGTGTGATGGTACACGCTTATAATTTCAGCATTCAAGAGACTGAGGCAGGAGAATCATCTAGACTTTGAGGCTGACTTAGGCTACATAATGAGTTCAAGAACAGCCTGTCTCAAAAAATGAAAATCAAACAAAGAAATAAAACAAAACAAAACAAAACAAACAAACAAAAAAAAAGAAAAGAAAAGAAAAAGAAAACAAGCACACCAATAGGAGGAACAATAATCACAATGACAGAGGCGGGGTTACATAGCACAGTGGTGGAGCACTTGCCGAGCATGCGTAAGGTACTGGGTTTAATCCCCACCATTTCAAAAAAAATTTTTTAAATAATAATAAATGCAATGGATTTAGATCCTTTAATGAAAAAAAAAACTCATTGCCAGGTTAAGAAGAAACCAAATATTGGGCCAGGGGTTTAGCTCAAGTGCTTGCCTGGTAAGCACAAGGTCATGAGTTTGATCCCAGGTACTCCCCCCACCCCGCAAAATAAAGAAAAAGAAAGAAACCAAATATGATGCCCCCAGTGAGCACCGCCCCCCTGCAACTTGGGTCAAAGGAGAAGCCACACCCACCATAAGGCCCCTGCAGTGGGCTGAGAAGAACCCACAATCCCCAGTGAGCCCACTGCTGCAGGCCTGGAGGAGAAGAAACCATGACCCCCAGTAAGCCAGCCACTGCAGGCCCAAAGGAGAGGAGGGCAAGTCCCCCACCCCTGGGTGAGCCAGCTGCTGTGGACCCAGGAGGCCACACACTCCCCGCAGTGAGCCCACTACTGTGAGCCTGGAGAAGAGGCCACGCCCCTGCACCTCTCCTGTACGCCCACTATACCCCAAGAGCCTCAGATTGGAGGAACCCAGGTGCCTGGCCCAACCTCCTGCACTGCAGGGCAGGCAGCCAGTGCAGGAAACACCTAGGACTCGGCAACCAACTGATTCAGAGAAACACAGGAAAGTATCAAGACAGAGAAGCAGGGTGCAATCACAGACCTCCAGCCCACCCAGAACAAGTCCAGGAAAAGAAAGTAGAAGACACACACCTGAAATTTCTGAGATGATAGCAACTGAAGAAAAGAAACAACTTAGTGCTTATATTATTTGATTAATTTTTCATGCCTATATCTCATCCAGAACAAGCCCAGGAGACATAGACATAGAAGAAATTGGAAGCCACACACCTGAAATTTCTGAAATGATGGCAACTGGAGTAAAGAAACAATTTAGGGCTTGTATTGTTTGACTAAGTTTGCATGCCTATATCTGGTAGTCTGAGCAACTAGTTAGAGGATAGCAGTATGCAATATAGTAACTATTGTTGATTCCCTACTGTCTTGTTTTTGAAATCCAAGATTTTTTTTTTTGGTAGCACCAGAGATCAAACTCACAACCTCATGCCTGACAGACAGGTGCTTAAGCCACTGAGCCAAACTCCCAATCCTGGTTTTTTGAGGCAGGGTCATACTATGTAGCTCAGGCCAGCCTTGTGCTTGCATTGTAGCCCAAGCCAGCCTTGAACTCACAACGTTCCACCTACCTCAGCCTCCCGAGTGCTGGGATTAAAGGCGTGCACCACCACACCCGGCTAAAATCCAAGATTATTCTCATTGTTTTGTTTTGTTTTAATTCTCTTTAAAATAAAATTTTTTTCAAAAAAAATGCATATTCTCTCTCTCTCTTTTTTTTTTTTGGTTCCAGGGATTGAACTCACAACCTCATGCCTGCCAGACAGGAGCTAAGGCCGCTGAGCTAAAACCCCAGCCCAAAAAATGCATATTCTTTTATCTAAAGAACATGACACACCAGCTGCCAGGGCACACACCTGGAGTTCCAGCTACTGGAGAGGCTAAGGCTGGAGGGTCACATGTTGAGGCAGATTTTGTGTCAAAATTTTAAAAAATAAATAAAAGAGGGAGGGTCACAAGAGATCTAAGTCAGTGCTCCCTGGCCTCAAACCCATATACTGCTTTTTAAAAAGACACATGAAAAAGATTAAAAATCTAATGGAGGAAATATAACCAAAAAATATGGACAAAAAGCAGCCCAGTCCATCAAAAACCAGGAGATACTATCTCACATCCATTAAAGTGGTGACTATGAAAAGCCAGAAAACACTGTGCTCCACTGTTAGGAAACCCAGGTGCAGGATCTGGATCACTGCCCCTGGATCCACCCTCCATTGCTCGTCTCTCCCCAGAGTGCCCACGTGTACCCCCAGACGTGCCCCCACAAGGGCAAGGAACAAAGGGCTGCCCAGGTGCTGTCACATCCGTGCAGTTACAGGGAGCAGGGAATTTCTGCTGTGGATGTGACCATGTGTCAATGGATGCGAAGAACGGTGGTTAGGAAGCATTTGCCTAACTGGTGAGAAATGCCGTAGCTATACATCATGTAGCGCACAATGTGTTTAATACAAGGCAGTGGAGGAACCAGAACCTCCGCACACCTCTGGTGGAGCTGCACGATGGTGCAGCGGCTGGGGAAAACACTAGAGCAGTTCCTCCAAGTAAAAATAGAAGCACCACATAATTCAGCGGTTCTGTTTCTACTTAGAGAGTGAGAAGAACTGAGTTGAAAGGAACACCTTAAACAGATCCTTGTATTCTCATACTCAGAGCTGCATTATTCACAGTAGCTAAAATCTGGAGAAACCATCTGTGGATGGATCAGAGAATAAGCCAACTGCAGAGGACACATACAACGGGATATTATTCAGCCTTAGGATCCAGGGAAGCCTGACGTGCACTATAACATGGATGAACATGGAGATAGGCTCAGCGAAATAAGCCAGCTGCCAAAAGACGAAGCTTTATGATTCCTCTTGCCTCGGCCTCCTGAGTGCTGGGATTACAGGCTCGCACCATCACACCTGGCGAGAAGGAAGATTTTTACTTGGTGGTCTAGTGTTTCTGTTTTACAAGATAAAAAGAGTTGTGGAGATGGATGACAGTGATGGTTGAACAATAGCATGAATATATCTAATCCTACTGAAATGTATGCTCAAAAATAGTTAAAAGAGGGCCAAGGATTTAGCTCAGCAGCATAAGTGCCTGCCTGGAAAGTGTGAGGTCGTGAATTTGATCCCTGGTACCAAAAAAAAAAAAAAAAAAAAAAAGTTAAAAGATGGGAGTGGTGGCACATGACTACAATCCCAACACTCCGGGAGGCAGGGGAATTGCAAGTTCAAATCCAGCCTGGGTAAAATTTTTTTTTTTTTTTTTGTCTTTTTTGAGACAGGGTCTTGCTATGCAGTTCAGGATGGCCTTGAGCTCACTCTGTAGCTCAGGCTGGTTTCGAACTTGCAATGATCCTCTTGCCTCAGCCTCCCTGAGTGTTGGGATTATAGGCGTGCACCACCACGCCCAGCTTGGGCAAATTATTGACTTAGCAAGACTGTATCTCCAAATATAAAAGAGCTGGAGATGCAACTCAGTGCAAAGGCCCTGGGTTAAATTCTCTCTCTCTCTCTCTTTCTCTCTCTGAGGAAAAAAAAGTGAAGAGAATAAGTTTTATGTTATATATTTTTTACTACAGTAATACATAGCAAAAATAAGCAAAAAAAAAAAAAAAAAAAAAAAAAAAAAAAAAAAAAAAAAAAAAAAAAAAAAAAAAAAAAAAAAAAAAAAAAAATCAGCCAGGCGTTGTGGTGTAAACCTCTAATCCTACTACTCCAGAAGCCTGCAGCAAGAAAATCACTATGAGTTCAAGGCCAGTCTCGGCTGCACGGTGAATTCGAGGCCATCCTAAGCTACATAATGAGACCCTGTTTTAAAAAAACAAAAACAAACTAAAAAAGCAAAGGCAGGGATAGGTTAAAATACAAACCCATGTCACAAAGCATTTCATACTAAGAAAAAGAACAACCCAAAATGAAGACTAAGCCATGATGGAGTAACTGGTACCAGATTTGTTCTGGCCCCAATATAATCAATTTTTAAAAAGGACAAAATATATGTCACAAGCATTTTAGACACTAGTCAGCAGGGAGAGCAGGGCTACAGTCCTGAGAAGGGAAGGCCTAGGAGTGCAGTGCCTCGGCCCACAGGTACGTCCTGGACTACAGACTAGAATACAATGAAGGAGATGGAAGATACCAAAAAGGAAAGAAAGAAAGAAAGAAAGAAAGAAAGAAAGAAAGAAAGAAAGAAAGAAAGAAAGAAAGAAAGAGAAAGAAGGAAGGAAGGAAGGAAGGAAGGAAGGAAGGAAGGAAGGAAAGAAAGAAAGAAAGAAAGAAAGAAAGAGAAAGAAGGAAGGAAGGAAGGAAGGAAGGAAGGAAGGAAGGAAGGAAAGAAAGAAAGAAAGAAAGAAAGAAAGAAAGAAAGAAAGAAAGAAAGAAAGAAAGAAAAAACCTGAGTTCCTGGAGCTCAGAAACACAACATCTCAAGTGCAAACATATCTGATAAAAACGCAGAGGCCCCACCCGCACACTCCTCCGGCCCTGCTGCAGCGGGTATGCGCTATGGGTGCCCGCACGGGACAGTGGCACAGAACCAGTCCAGTTTCCCAGTGACAGCAGTGAACAGCTGGAGAGCCCTGAGCACAGGAACTCCTGCCCCTGCAATGGGATGATTCACCGTGAGAGGATGAGACAGAGGCTGCAGGCCAGCAGCAAAGGAACCGGGGTGGTCAGGAAGCCGAAGCCGGCTGCTCCCTCTACGGGACCGCACTAAGAAGGCCTGAAGACACCCAGCACCACGGCAGCCACGACCAGGAGCTGCAGGACAGCGCGCGCCTGGCATCCGCAGGGCCAGGGCCATCTGAGCAGCCTGGCACCTGTGAGAGTGAGGAGCAAGCTCCCCACTAAGAGATCCTGAGCCCCGCCCCCAAAGCAACACAGTCAGCTGTCAACCAAAGAAAACAAAAACAGAAGTGGAGATAAATGCACCTGGAAATACAGCAATCAAAACTATCCAAACTAACACTCAGGAAGGAAAAAAAAGAGAGAAAAAAATGAACACAGCAAAACAGAAGTTCAAGGAGCCGTGGGTTAACATCAAGCAGTCTAATACACACACTGTTGGAATCCAGGGTGGGAAGAAGGTGGCAGAAATTATATTTAAAGAAAAGATGGCTAACATGTTTTGTTTTGTTTGTGAGACAGGGTCTCACTCTACAGTTCAGGCTGGGTTTGAACTCACTTTGTAGCTCACTCTGTAGTCCAGGCTGACCTTGAACTCACTTTGTAGTCCAGGCTGGCCTCGAACTCACAGTGATCCTCCTGCCTCAGCCTCCCAAGAGCTGGGATTCGGGCCTGCACCACCATGCCTGGCCTTTTTTTTGAACTTTCTACTTAGAAATCTAGAAATCAAAAATCCCAATCAACCCCAAGGAGGATAAACACGAAGAAAACTATACCAAGGTACATCATAATCTAACACTAAAAATCAGTAATGAGGAAAGAATACAATATTAAAAGAAGACAACCAGGTATGGCGACACATGCCTATAATCCCAGCTACTCCAGAAGCTGAGGCAGGAGGATTGCGACTTCAAGGTCAGCCTGGGTAATTTACGGAGACCTTGATTCAAAATAAAATGTTTTAAAGAGAGCTGGGAATACAGCTCAATGGTAGAGTGCTTGCTTAGCATGTGCAAGGCCCTGGGTCCATTCCGCAGTACCAGGGGAAAAAAAGTCAGAGAAAAAGAAAATATATTCTTACGGAAGAACAAAGATAAGCATAATAAACTTCTTTTTGAACCAAGGCAACCCAGCAGACAATGGAATGATATCTTTACAGAGATGCTGTGTTTCTTCCTCTCATTTGCACCTCTTGGCCCTTCTCCCCCTCTCCTGCTCTGCCCTCGGGAAGCTGAGCATGGTGGGCCACACCGCAAGGTGTGAGCAGCCCTGACGGCAGGGAGGGAGGGAGGGAAGCCAGAGGCTCCTTCCCAGTGTGACGCCTGCAGGGCCCGGGCCCTCACCAGAGACCGGCCCCCAGGGCCGCCCACTCCTCCCTGCAGCCCTGGGTCCTCTTTCTCTCTTCTTTGCCCAAGGGGAGCAGTGTTCCCAGTTGCTAGAGGGACAGTGCAATGGTCCCTGTGATTCTCTGCACCCTGCTCTTACCTTGTAAATAGTCCCTTTAAGCCCTCGTTGAATTAACCAAGCCAGAGTGAGTATGTCTCCTTTAAGTTCCACAAATTCATAAGTCATGAGGTTTGGGTTTTGTTTTGTTTTTTTGAGACAGGACTACACTGTATAGCCTAGGCTGGCCTCGAACCCATAAGCCATGAGTTTTAAATTACTTTACAAAAGCTCAAATTATATAATGCCAAAAAAGGGGACAAAATATCCAAAGCAAAATAGTTAGAAATGTAAGAAAAACAGAAACAGTCGGGCGTGGTGGCGTACGCCTTTAATCCGAGCACTCAGGAGGCTGAGGTAGGTGGAGCGTCATGAGTTCAAGGCTGGCTTGGGCTACAACGCAAGCACAAGGCCAGCCTGAGCTACATAGTGCGACCCTGCCTCAAAAAACTAGGGCTGGGAGTTTGGCTCAGTGGTTTAAGTGCCTGTTTGGCAGGTGTGAGGCTGTGAGTTCGATCCCCGGTGCCGCCAAAAAAAAAAAACAGAGACATAATTACTATTACTTTACGATCAAGTGGTCAAAAAATAAGGATACAAAATTTGAATGATATAATTAAAGAAGCAGAAATTAGTTAGCGAAATATGCAAACTCATGGAAGTGTTCAGCCACAGAGAAAAGCAGAGGCAGCAGCGTGAGGCAGCCACACGCCCACCTCTCAGCCATAAGCATTTGCCAATCTTGTTCAAACTAAACTCAGACCTGCTTCCTCATCCCCTGACCAGCTGGATGACTTTGCAGTAAATGATGCTGTGGCCAAAGCGGGAAGCGATAAAGAGGAAGCAATAAAGCAGGCAGTGAGAGGCTGTGAGTAAAATCTGGGGTGGCTATGGATGCACCCCAAGGTGACCCCTAGGAGTCAACTTTGAGTGTAAGTAGGATCTGTGATCCACGTTTAATCAACGGCTTGTGGGCTGAGCAATGAAATGTCAACCCCATGGTCATTTCGTGGGCTTCCAATTTAGCAGGCTGTGGGGTGGGGGCGTGAATTCCCTCATACTGGCTTTTAAGCTACTTGTTATAAGAGGTCCACATGGCAAGGAATGTGGATGGGCTCTGGGAGTTTAGAGCACCCTCAGCCAACATCTAGGAAGAAAATGTGACCTTGCTGGGTGCAGGGCACAGTGGTGCACACCTGTAATTCCACTTACTCAGGAGGCTGGAGCAAGAGGATCACAAGATTGGGCCAACCTAAGCAAATTTTTTTAATTTTAAAAACAAAACAAAGCAAAAGATAGAAATGATACAGAATTTTACAAAATAGTAGGAAATTAACACTAGTTAATATGTTGCATATTGTTATCGTAGAAGTAGTTGTTCAGGTGCTTCCTGTGGACAGCCAGTGCAGGCAGGGAGACCCAGCCAGACCCGCGTCTGCTTGCCAGCCACTGCCATCGAAGGTTTGCTTCCTGCAAGCAATCAGGGCGAGCAGGGAGATGCAGCCAAATAAGCCCCATACACCCGCAGGCCACCATGGGAGACCCTTGCTTCCTTCAGGCAGCCAGTGCCCACCGGGAGAATCAGACAAACACCCCTGTGTGCCTGTCGCCATTGGAGGAGTCCCAGTGTAGACACACAGGCAGAGAGAAGCAGCAGCCCCATCACCACACACCCCAGCCATCAGGGAAGCCCCAGTGTAGCTACACAGGTCTCAAGAAGCCCACCCCATGCCCTGCTACCTCCCTGGGAACCTGGGGTCAGAGAAACCCAGGTGCCTGTCCCATTCCCCTACACCGCAGAGGGGCAGCCAACATGGGAAGTGCCTGGGACCCCACAACCAGCTCGTTGGGAGGAACCCAGGAGAATGTCAAGACAAAGGAGCAAAAGGTAATCTCAGACCTCCAGCCCACACAGAACAAGTCTTGGAGATACAGTCATGGAAGAAAATGGAAGTCACACACCTCAAATCTCTGAGAGGATAGCAAATGCAGTAAAAAAACAACTTCATGAAACTGTAAAAGTAATCAGATCAGAAATAAAGTCTCAGGTAAAAGAAGAAATCACAAGCATAATGAAAGAATTGCTGGGCATATCTAAAAAAGACAGATAAAAAAGGAGCATAGGAAAATGATGGAAACCTTGAATGAACAATATAGGAAGGAATTACAATGCATGAAACAGATTCAAAGAGATATTCAGGAAATTAAAAAGGCAATCTAAAGCTGGAAAAACTGCTTGAAACAGCTGAAGATAGACTTTCAGACCTTCAAGACAGGATTGCAGCTAGCGATCGTGAAAGGAAAGCTCTCTTAAAAATAACAAGGAACCACGAAATAACAATTCAATGGCTGCAAGACGACACAAAGAAAAATAATTTAAGAATGATAGGTATCAGTGAAGAAGCAGGGGTCAACACAAATGAAATAAAAATGCTATTTACAGAAGTAATAGCAGAAAACTTCCCAAACATGGGAAAAGGCTCTGGTATAGAGATAAGTGAGGCATATAGAACTCCAACTAGCCATAACCAAAGTAAGTCCATGTGCAGACATATAATATTCAAGAACCCAGAAATTCAGTACTAGAACAGAATATTAAAAGTTGTTAGAGAAAAGAAACAGATCACTTATAAAGCAAAACCAATCAGAATCGTGGCAGATTTCTCAACACAAACTATCAAGTCAAAAAGAGTTTGGAGCATAAGTGTTTCAAATCCTGCAAGAAAACAACTTCCAACCCAGATTGATGTATCCTGCAAATCTATCTTTCAAAATTAATGGAAAAATAAGATACTTCCATGATAAAGAACAACCAAAGGAATTCATAACCATCAAACCAACCCTACAGAGAGTGCTGAAGGATACTCTAGAAAGAGATAAAGATGACCATGGTTCCAAGAACAGCAGCAAGGAGGTTCACCAAACAGGACAGGCAATTGAATGAAGGGGAAAAGTGAAGGGCCAACAGCAGGAGGATAGGATGGCAGAGACAAACCAATGTATACCAGTTATAACTATTAATGTAGATGGCCTCAGTTCACCCATAAAAAGAAACACAGGGGGAATGGATCAAGAAACAAGATCCATCAATATGCTGCATACAAGAAACACATTTAACTCAAAAGGAAATTTAGACTGAAAATCAAAGGAAAGAAAACAATTGTTCCATATGACAGGACATCCGAAAACAGCAAGGGTAACTTGCCCGTGAACTGTGGAATGGATAAGAAAGATAAGGTATTTTCATACAATGTAAAGCTACCCAGCTATAAAGTAGGATAATCTCAGGGCTCCTGTAGGTTAATGGATGCAACTGGAGATCATGTTCATGAGCAAAACGGTTTGAACTCATACAGGTGAACATCGAGTTATCTCCCTAGCATAAAAAACTGAAGGAGTTAGTGGAATCCAAAAAGCATAATAGATATTATGAAAGTGAAAAGGGAGGAAATGCCTAGGAGGGGAAGGTGGTAACCACTGTTAAATTCTTACTGCCTTGTCTTGAACTCTTGTATTATTTTCATAATTTTGTTAGATTTGGTTGTGGCTTGTCTTATTTTGTTAGATTTTACTGTGTCTATTTTGAAGATAACAGAATATATTATGGTAACCATTGTTGGTTTCCTATTACCTTGTTTTGAAGTCCTATAATGCTTTCATTCTTTTGCTTAATTGGTTTTATTCTGATTTGTTTTGTTTGATTTCATTATGTGTGATGGTATGGACAGCTATTTTGAAGAAAAGAAGACATTATAGTAGCCATTGTTGATTTCCTATCATCTTGTTTTGAAGACCTATGATGCTTTTATTCTTTTCCTTTGACTGGTTTTATTCTGTTGTGTTTGATTTTATTACATGTGATAGTATGGACAGCTATTTTGAAGAAAACAAGACACTATAGTAGCCACTGTTCATTTCTTGTTATCTTGCTTTGAAGTCCTATAATGCTTTCATTCTTCTGTTTTTACTTGTTTTAGTCTGTTTTCTGTTGTTTGATATCATTATGTGTGAAGGTAGGGATAGCTATTTTGAAGAAAACAAGAGACATTATGGTAGCCATTGTTTATTTCCTGTTGTCTTGTTGTGAAGTCCTGTGTTGCTTGCATTATTCTGCTCTGATTTTGTTCTGTTTTATTTTGTTTTGTTTTATTCTCTCTCTCTTCTTTTTTTTTTTTTTTTTTTTTTTTTTTTTTTTTTTTTTTTTTTTTTTTTTTTTTTTTTTTTTTTTTTTTTTTTTTTTTTTTTTTTTTTTTTTTTTTTTTTTTTTTTTTTTTTTTTTTTTTTTTTTTTTTTTTTTTTCTTTTTTTCTTTTTGGTACCAGGGATTGATCTCATGACCTCATGCTTGCCAGGCAGGCACTTACTCCGCTGAGCTAAATCCCCGGCCCTTATTGTATTCTTTTCAAAATTAAAAAATTAAAAAAATAAAGAAAAAGAAGTAGTTATTCAGGTTACAAGATTTAGGCATTAAAAAAAAAGATCAGTCAAACAATGAGAGCACAAACTGTTCTTTTTGATGAACTTACAGAGATTAGTAGTATAGCTATCTATCTTGTATATATATCCATACACACACACACATATATATACATACCTACATACATACAATCTCTCCCTTTTTCCTTTTTTCCTATTCCCTATCCCAGTTGTTCTTTCATTGTAAGCACTTTCTTTCCCTTTCATTTTCACAATATCTATTGTACATTTTGGAACTTACTAGCCTTTCAGTTTTTTCTTTTTACACTAGGGAGGCAATACTATATTTACACATGCGAATCTGATTTATTTCACTTATGAGTATGGTCTCAAGTTGCACCCATTTACCTACAAAAGCCCTGTTTATCCTTCTTTGTACCTGAGTAATACTCCATTGTATAAACATACCACATCTTTTTTTTTTCTTTCTTTCTTTTTTTTTTTTGGTTCCAGAGATAGAACTCACAACCTTGTGCTTTGCCACACAGGCACTGCGCCTGCTGAGCTATATCCCTGGCCCAATACCACATCTTTTTATCCATTTCGTGGTTGATGGGCATTTGGGTGGCTTCCAAGATTCAGCTATTACAAATTGTGCTGCTATAAACATGGGTGCATCTATATCACTGTGCTATGATGTTTTCAATTCTCCTGGGAAAATAACCAGAAGGGGAATAGCTGGATTGAAGAGGACCTCCAATCCTAGTTTTCTGAGGGACCTCCACAACCTGGGCAATTTTGAAAGACTGTGTCTCAAATTTTTAAAAAAATCTTAGAAAGGGGTGGAGATGGTGTTTGGTGGCACTCTTGGATTCAATCCCCAGCACTGGGGGAAAAAATGACCTTGGCCCTACAAATTATAAGCCAATGAATCCTGACAACAATCATGCGAATTTGGAAGAGGCCTGAGCCTCAGTTAAGACATCTTAACTGCAGCCTCATAAAACCCTAAGGAGAGAACCCAGCCCTGCCCAGTCAGGCTCCTTCCTGATCTGCAGCAGCTGTGAGGTAGTAAATCTGTGGTTTTTGAAGGCATCAAGAATGTGGCGATTGGTTGTATAGCAATAGACATCTAACACAGTGATCATATGCATATTTCTGTCAGCCTTTCAGCTACGCCATCTGAGACTTTTCATAAAATATTACGGGGAGGCCAGGTGTGGTGGTGCACACCTGTAATCCCAGTACTCAGGAGGCTAAGGCAAGATGATCGCTGTGAGTTTGAGGCCAGCCTGAACTGCATAGAGAAACTCTGTCTCAAAAAGACCAAAAAAAGGGGGGCAGGGAACAACTCAAGCATATGATTTTCAAAATAGACCTTGACGCAGGAGGATCATGAGTTTGAGACTAGCCTAAACTACAGACCCTGTCTCAAAAAAACATGCTGGGAGTGATGGCACATGCCTAAAATCCCAGCATTTATGGGGCTGAGGTAGGAGGACTGCCTGGGCTACATAGCAAGACCCTTCTTCAAAAAAAAAAAAAAAAAACAACAAAATGGAATAAATTTTAATTGTCATCAAAGAAATACCTCAAAGAACACGAAGCCCTAGGTCAGAGACCTTTGCCAAAAAGTTGATTCCAAAGGCTCAGAAAAGACTGAAAATATGCCAGGTTCATTCTATAGTATCAGCACAATTCAGGTTTCTGAACGCCCCAATGCAGGACAACTCAAAAACAACAGGCAAAGATCACTTATTAATAAATGCTAAACCAGGAGTGGGGACACACACCGGTAATACCAGCACTCTGGAAGGCTGAGGCAGGAGGATGGAAAATTCAAGTCTAGCCTGGGCAATTCAGTGATTCAGCAAGACAAATGTGTAAGTCTCCAACCTGGCCTGACTCTCCCCGCCCCACCCTGCTTGCCAGCTGAAGCACTACCTCTGCTGGGAACTCAGCTCAGTGCTAAAGTTGTCATCCGCAAACACAGGAAAGGAGATAAATAGAACAAAGGATTTTGCAGATCCTGGAGACATCTGGGGACATCTGGGGACACCTGAAAGTTTACCTCAGACTCTTCAAAGGGCTCTGCTCACTGAGATGCAAGATTAATGGAAAACATTAACCATAGCTGTTGATTGGGCTCTTCCCACCTAATCTCCCAGCCCTCTCTCCATCCCTATAAAAGGGACACGCTTCTCCTTGTCTGGGGCAGAAGGTCTGATCAGGCTCTCAGCCTGAACCCAGGCACGATAAATTCCATGCCATGCTGCCTTTGCGCAAGCCTTGTGGTCCCTGCTCCTTACGTATGCTGCATTTTAGTGCCAAAACCAGGAGGGAAGACAATCTCTCTGCAAAAGACTTTAAATGCTCTCGAACCTCTACCCCAGCTAAGGCCACTTGGCAGCACCTCCAGACCACCATCCCTACAGCTTCTGCCATGCCAGATCTTGGTGGGCGTTTCAGATTGGGTAAACCTCCCAATCTTTCTCCTTTCTCGCTAACCCTGCCTCCAAGAGGACCTACAACCAGGCAGCTCCCCAGTTCCTGCCTCACTGACTGTTTCAGATCAAATAAGCTCACTCCCCTTTCTGGGCTTCTAACACTCTCTGGGCCTTTAACCACTCCCCCATCCCCCCCACCCCCACACACAGTGGTAGTGGAGGCAGACCTTCCAACCTGCTTTTCTCTTTGAAAGTTGACCCCCTCTCCACTGAACCTCCTTCCTGTTCGCAGTTGACTGCTCCCCAGTTTTGCTCTGTTCTCTCAGCCCCTGGAACAGAAAAAGGCTTGCTTCTCCTCTGGTGCCCTAGTGCTAGTCACGGTTGGACACCCCGTGAGGAGGCTGGTTTCCCAGGTGACTGACCCACTGCAGGGACAACTGACTGCCCTTGGGTTCTCATCCATGCTCCATACGGCCTTGGTTTTAACTGAAGACGTTCAGGATAGGCCCTGCTGCAGCTCTTTTTGCCACACCAGATTTCCCGCTGGGAAATTCTTCTTCTTTCTTCTCCCACACCTCTCTCTGTATTCAGACGGAGAACTGTCCATCTCCCCCTGCCTCTGCTAGCCTGCCTACTGCAAAATCTCAAACTTCTTCACCTCTCTTCTGATCTAAAGCCCAAATGTTTCTCAGTGACCAGAACATAATATTTTAATTTTTCCACAACAAATAATTAACAGGTGCTAAGAATTTACTTTTATTTCTTAATTGCTGAATTCTATTAGGTAATCATAATTGTCATTCTTGTTTGCCACTGTGCCATTTATAAATCACTTTATGATGCTTCTTTTTTTTTTTTTTCGTGGAATCAGGGATTGAACTCTCAACCTTGCGCCTACCAGATAAGTGCTTAAGCCACTGAGCCAAATTCCTGGCCCTAACTTTTCGAGGCAGGGTCGCACTATGTAGCTCAGGCTGGCCTTGTGCTCGCGTTGTAGCCCAAGCCAGCCTCAAACTCACAACACTCCTCCTACCTCAGCCTCCTGAGTGCTGGGATTAAAGCCACCACACCCGGCTTATGATGCTTCTCTAAAGGATGTTTTGCCCTTGTGGATGAGATCTTATAGTTCTGTTTTATGTATATTACATTTAGACTTCTTTTTTTTCCAGTACCGGGGATCGAACTCACAACCTTGTGTCTGCCAGGCAGGTGCTTACACCACTGAGCTAAATCCCCAGCCCTATTTTTTGAGACAGGGTCTCACTATGTAGTTCAGGCTGGCCTTGAACTCCCTTTGTAGCCCAGGCTGGTCTCAAACTCACAACCATCCTCCTGCCTCAGCCTCCCGAGTGCTGGGATTAAAGGCATTACATTTAGACTTGCTTAAAATGTTTGACTTGTAACTGCTGTGGGTTTTAATCTTAACAATAATATCATTTTGTTTCTGGTCTGGTCTCACTTCTGATTTTTTCCTGCCACTTTGTACTTTACCTTTTTAGAGACATGTAAAAGAAACACTTTGCTAATAAGTTTTAGACTTTAAAACCTTTACTGTAAACTTACAAAGCTCTAGGTAATAATTTTGGTGCTGATTCCTCCCTGACTTTTCCCTTGCTGGCTCCCTCCCACTGCCTGCACTGTTCGCTGTGTTCCCTGAGACACACGCCCAGGGGCCCTGGGCCACAGCTTGTGCGCCCATCCCAGGCCAGGCATCCCAGGCTGCACCACCCCAGCGCCAATCACCCATGCCCGACATGCCCTGCCTGCCCTGCCCAGAGCCTGCTTCCCACCCTCACAGTCCTGGTGCCACCATAAAAATCAACATCCAACACAGTGGGACCAAAGCGCCTGCCTGCACACACAGCCTGGGTAAGAAAAAAATGCGAACCTGCACAACATACCCCTTACCCCATCCCCCAGGAAACCCCAAGCACAGCAGGCCACACCCACAGCATGCCTGCCACAGTGTCCCACGCCATGGCAACCTCTAGCTGGCCCGCACCGTGTGCCCTCCCCTCCCTGCTGCCACCACTGTGGCTAGCTGCCTCCACTAGCAAACTACTCT
>RJWM01032942.1:0-20993 GCA_004363535.1 Dasyprocta punctata | reverse complement strand
CAGTTCTTGCTCTGAATATGACTTCAGCCCTAGGAACTCAGTGAAAATTAATGATGACTTCTTTATCCTCTGTCATTCACATTCTTTTGTGGAAACTCTCTCTAGGCAACCTCTTCGTTGTCTAGTGAAATGCTACATTTTCCAATTTTTACCAAGAATGATAAAGAAAAAAGGAGAAGGAAGATAAGCAGATAAAAATCTTCAAATGTATTTTAAGGATCGTTAAAATACAAGAAGGCATTCCTCACTGTCACACCACACTTTATTTCATCTGACACACCACACAATCACGACAGTCTCCACAAAAGTATTTTACACCCCTCCCTCAGCGTCTAAAACAGCATCAGGAAGGAGCAAATGCATTTAGTAGATGGCAGTTAAAGAAATGAACAAGACCGATGGATTTTCTTATCCTCCAGGCTCTTAAGTCTGATATACTTTACACACTAATCTCACTACTTGCACACTAATCTTACTACTTTGGCCACTACATACGTGTGCCTCTCTGACACAACATTTTCTAGCTATCGCATTTAATCATCCATTTCTTGTACATAGGCATCAAACTGAGCAATGCCAGATGGCAATATGACACTCTGAGAATTTCTTCTTTCAATTACTGAGCAATCATGAGGAAAGTTACAGGGACTAAAAGGATATACAAATATTTGATGTAGAATAAAAAATGGGACATTAAAATTTTGCCATTGAAATAGATACACTTCCCACACTTGAAAGATTGACCTGTAAAACTGGCAGAAACAAAGGTAGTCATTTATTTCAGGTCCCTTGCAATAAAAAATGGCCTTCTGTAATAGACTGTCACTAGAAATCACCAGGATCTGTGCTCCATGTTCCACAGATGACTAAAAACCTGAGCCGGCTCCTCTCCATGCTTCACAGTGGAAACACTCCAAAAGGCACTGTTTGATTATTCATCCACATTTCAAATAGACGCAATAAATTGTTTGATTTTCTATTCATCAGTGTGGAATCAGCATTAATTTATGAGAACCAGTAATGTACTCTTGAATGGCTTATTACACAATATCTAGCTGATTTTTAAAATTCTTTGTTAAATGCATTTATGTCATTTAAAAATTAATCACCTGAAAAACACTCATGTCTCTTGCCAACATTTGTTCCCAATTCCTGCTCTTCAAAATAATTTATAATTTTTTATATATTTAGCCATTTTAAATGGCTATTTTACATGGTTCAATTTCACACTTTTGCCATTTTTTGTAAGTCCAAGCCATATAAAATTTATTGGCTTTTTAAACTTGGAACTCTTATTGAATATTTGGGAGGGTAAAAACACGTATTTTTTGAGAAATATGAATATGAATGTGTTATTCACTCTTCTGTCACTGTGACCAAATATGTGACATACAAAACTTCAAAGAGTAGTGGTTTGTTTTGGTTCATAGTTTTAGAGGTTTCAGTCCATTTTTTGGTGGTTCCAAGGCAAAACTGTCCTGTGGAAAGATATGGCAGAGGAAAGCTGCTCATTTTGAGGCAGCCAGGAAGTAGAGACAAGAGAAAGCCCAAGAAAATATATGCCCTTGGCACGCATGTTCCCACAGACCTACTTCCTTTAATTAGGTGCTAGCTCCTAAAAAGCTCACTCAGTTAATGAACTCATTAATGGATTCATCCACTTGATGAAGTCAGTGCCCTATGTTCAAGTTACCTATTTAGGCCCCGTCTCTGAACAATGTTATAACAGGAATAAAATCCCCAATACATGAGTCCTTGGGAGACACAACATATTTAAACCATAACAATGACTAACTTCAGCTTGTTCATAATGTATTTTATAATATTTTCTGTTTTTATTCATTTTATTATTGATACACATTTAGTTGTATTCTTGCTTTCAAATACCACAGAGAGAGAGGTCTTCTAGGTTATATATATAGAAATGAAATTTCTTCATGTGCATCTTCACTTTTACTGAGGTCGACAAATTGTTTTCCAAAATAACTGAAAATAATTGTATCAATATACCCTCCCATTATCATTATACTTTTATAAGTGTGTAAGTGTTACTTTCTTCCCTTTGCTTCAAATCCTTGATGATGTCTGGTGTTAAACTCATCCTTTAATAATCTTTACAACCTTCTGTTTTACTATATGCTCACTACCTCCACCCTCAAAATGCTTGAGCTGTCCTGAGCCCTTTGAAGATTCATCAATGTAAATATGGTTATTTTTTTCATCTTTTTCCACTGACTGCTCTAATTCTGGTTTTCACAGATCCATTTTATCTGCACTTGCTTGTTCTTTCACTTTTGAGGTTATAGAACTTGAGGTATATAGACCTATATACCACCACTTATATTTGGTCATTGTGGATTTATTTTTTATTAATCCCTAAAACATTTTTTTATTTTAGTGGAATATCAAGTAGAAATTTAGATAAATAAGTGTACTCAATCCCTATTCTTATGACTAGTCTTATTTTCTTGTGCATACATATCAGTCTGTGTTGTAGCATCTCAAACCTGTGTGATGGCCCAAAGCAGTTGTATTCCATGTAGAAATGAATGTGGACAACTACACTTGAATAAATATTATTTACCAAAACAAGTGTTATTTACCTGATTTGGTACATAGGTTATATTTCTGAACTCTATTATAAATTTAATGCCTAGTTGTCTGACATTGTGAATAATATACGGAAAATGCATTTCCCAATATGCATTCCTTCCTGCACTTGTCTATCATAATTATTCATGAGAAGTTATAACATACATATAAAGATTTAAGAGCTATCCAACCCTCTACTCTCATTCCTAGCTGCTTCTGGTCACTGTAGTCTAAGTAGAAGTAGGCTGGACGTCGGAATGCAACATGTTACCTGGTTCCAAAAGCCAAATTCAGTCTGATACTTGAACTTATGTCTATAATCAGGAGCAACAACTAAAACAGCCCTGAGGAGGGTTCACTTGAACTGCTTTCACACTTACAGGCTTGATTAGTTTCTGAGCAGGAGGCTCATGTATGCCACCAACTGACTTCAGCTATGTAAGTCCAAGGCAACCATCAGTGTAAGCAAAATTGGCACATAAATTAACTATTATGATATGATTCCATATACGTGTATCTATGTTTTCATATGCGTGTATCTATGTGCATGTACATATACCTATTTACACACAAATACATATGCATACTAGTACATGTACATATATTCCTCACTCATAAGTTTCCCGCACATAAAATATCAATTTTAAAGTAATTAAAATATATTTGTTCAAAGAATATTATAATTTATTTTTAGTAAAATAAGATTTAAATTTAGGGCAAGCCATTGAACTGTCAGGCCTTCCTGTCATGCCTGCACACTCATTCCTGGTAAAGCACATGGCCTGAGTACAATAAAATCTCAGAGAATGTTGCTCAGACCATGAAAAGATATAGAAGTCTGTATTCCTTGACCTTAATGTCTAGGTATGTTCTATTTCACTGTTTTAAAACATTTGAAAGTTTTCATGAATTTTACCAAAATGAATTTAAACAGTAGGTCAACGACCCTAACCCTAACCCTAAACTGAATAAAATTACTGCTCCAATTGCTAGAAAGCATAATCCCATTAAGGGTTCAGGTCTGCTTGGCATCTAGCTGTAGAGCAGGTCATGAGTTGCATTATTAATTGCCATACAGTTTGCATGGGGCAGAAGGGAGGAGTTCTCTGAGATGTTGACTTTCAGATTCTAATACATATATACAAATCACCAGAGGCATCCTATTAAAATATAGACTCTCCTTTACTGGGTCTGAGGTAGAGTTCAAAATTCTGCAATTCTAACTAACTCATAGGTAATGCATGCTGCTGGCTACAGCTCACAATCAGAGCTGCACAGCTATTTGAAACCTGTGATCCAGAGGAGGGTATGTTCTTGGGTTTTGTCGCTGTCTGAGATAACCTCCCTTAGATCACTTAGACTGAAAACCATGTCTCTGATTTTAAGGAAAAAATGAAAAAATAAAAAAAAACCAAGACAAATATGTCAACCTAGGCATTTGGTGTGACTGCCATCTAGCTTTCCTACATGCCTCTGTGTTTTAAGTATTTGGAGCAGGTCCTCTGGATACATTAACTGTACTAGTGTTGCAGAAGGATCACTGCACTATCCGGACATGATAAAGTGAGGAATTAAAGAAAAAGTGATAGCCTAGCTTAAACTACCAAATCATATGTGCTATATGACCTTGTGTTATAATCTTATAATTCTGTAATGTGATCTATTTTTATTTTTTGCTTACACTGTATATCATTCTAAAACAAACATTTAAACAATTTTCTTTTGCCTTACGTGTATTCTGAAGTTCAATTTATTGTTATAACTCTCAGACAAGTTTTATGTGGAATACATATTAGAATCCAAACTAAATATGATATGAAAGCGACAGTATGTTTCTCAAATTCATATTCAACCCATGTTTCCACAAGTATTTGTAAGCTGTTTCCTGTGGACCAATCTTTATAGTAGAAACTAGAAAGATTCATACAGAAACACGAAGATGTGCAAAAGAGTTTCTTCTCTCACTAACAATAAACAGACAACTTACCAGAAAAACTGTCATTTTTAATAAGTATCATGTCAGGATAATCTCAGATCTATGTGAGCACATAGTTGTAACAACTAACCCAGATTGTTTCTAGCATTTGTATGTTTAAAAGCTCTTCATCTCTTCATGAACTACATTCACAGGACGCTTTAATGTATTAAATGCGTTTAAAAGTTCCTATTTGATAATTATAATGTGTTGTAAATTCCTAAATCTGTTTAATTTTAGTGTCATACCTCTTGAGAGCAGGTTAATGTCCTTGCTTTTCCATGTGTATGACACTTTTTATTGAATGCCAGGATAATAGAGCCCCAGATAAATAATGCCTATACCTGAAATTGTTTACCTCTTCTTGTAAAGTGTTCAAGGAATTTTAATTAATTGTGATTTTTATTGATTGTCCCCTTTTCTGGTTGATAGAGTAGGACCAATATTCTCTTATAACTTTATACTTTCCAAACAGAAGGTACACAAAGTAACTGAGATTGAAAGAGATAGCACAGCATGCTGAAAAAATATTATTTTGATTTGACACTGTGTAAAAATGGGACAGTAGCAACAAAATCATCCCAAGAATGAATCAGAATATGAGAACATCCAGAAGCAAGTGGGAGCATGCTATTACAGAAAGTTCAATATAGTCTGGAAATTATATTAAGGATATTCAGCTTTTCATGAAAACACACAAATATGCCTTAAAGAGATTTAAGGCAAGGAGTTATAGAGTGAGATAATAGTAAGAGATTTCTCATCTTGTGTTAAGAGTAGAAACTGAGTTAGGATAAGCGTGAGAAAATCAGTTTTTAAGGATTATAATAGTCTAAATGTGCAATGTAAAAGATTCTTCCAAGACAGTGGCTAAGAAATAATTCTGTAGATTCAAGAATAACTTCATAAATGAAACCAGTGAATCTTAGTAGATAAGCTAGCACACATTTTAAATGCTAAAGAGCCCAGTAAATAAAATAGGTTGTGGATAAGTATTAAGCAGCTGATCATCTAGTAAGAAGGGTTCTAGTAAGCGTATGAGAATAAAATTTTAAACTCAAAGTAATTTCTTACATACCCACCACGTTTCTTAAATATGAAGAAATTAAATATGGACAAGTTCTCTCTGGATACTTGAGGAGCGTTCAAGTAGACTGACATAAACACTGCACTGTAGATTGCCAACTTTTAGATTATAGATCTCTGTCTCTCTCATCTCACTCTCCTACATTTTCCCCCTCCTCAATTTATAAACTAAGTACTTATGAGCAAATGTGCTCACATTAATTATATTCCAATATTTGAAAAATTATATATATGATGTTTTCTGTGACTTTTTTTTTTAGAGGTACATATTTCATGAAACCAAAAGTCAAGTGTCATTTTTCTAATCCCTGTATCTTTAACAGCCTGAATAACCCTGAATGGGCACTTGAAAAACATTTACTGAGTAAAATAATGAAATCATGAATGGATGCAGTAAATATTTTAAATTCTTACAATAAAATCCAGTGTCTCTGTTGATCTCTGAATCCTAGAATTCTTTGGTGGTGGATGTGTCTCTGTTTTCACTGCTTTGCTGCTTGCTAACAGAACTTGGTCTCTAAAACAAAATTTTATCTTTTCCTCTCAGTATCTCTCTTTCATTTGAAAGTGTAGACAAATTAGAGAAAATTTAAATTCATTTTCATCTTTGTTCCACGACTGCATGTGGTTTGCACTATTCTGTCACATATCTACTATGATTTGTATGAATCATTGAAGGACTTAAATTTTCACCACTAAATCCCACTAGGAAAATCTTAATGTTTACAATTTGTAGGTCTCTGACAAAGTCTAGATTACATCCCAAAGATCGTATTGAATCTGGAGTTTCCTTAAGGTACAAGGACACACTGAAACTTTCATAGGCTTAAATATACTTTCAAAGTAGTTTAAAAAACAGATGAGAAAAATTATTCTTACGACATTAAATTTCTCAGAAAAAGGTTCTTATCTATTAAGTTTTTGAATTATGATATGAATAATGTGTAGTTATGCAAGTAAAGACTTAAAAACTTTAATCAGCTCCTATCTATCTAGTCTTATGTATGTTCTTAGGAATTTTAGAAAATCTTAGAATAAAATCTACTTTGTAGGAAAGATGGGGGGATGGCACACAGGGAAAACACTAAAAATTTTTTAACTGACGTAAAAATATAAATTCTTTTAAATTATTAAATATAGCCAAGTGTCATTATTCACAGCATTTTGTATTCACCACAAACACTGAATTTGAGGATGTGGAACCATTGCTTCTAACAGAAATACAGAATTTGATTTGGTGAGACTCTGGTCACAATATTTTCATCAAAAAATGCATGACCTTGATTCATGTGTGCCTGTGTTTAATGACACTTATTTAACATGCACTACTGATTCATTAGCAATAAACGCACAGCCAACAGCACTGACTCATGCTGAAATAAAGCTTGTCTGATATACACATTTTTCCCATAAGCACATCCCATGCACATTGTGCTTAGGAACACTGGACATCACTGTAACACTATGCTAGGATACTATTTTGAGTAAAATTATCTAGACAATTTTGACAAATATCTCACTAAAAATACTTGATAAAGAAGACTGTCCAGTTTACTGTATGGTAAATACCTGTTGAGTGTCTTGACGTTTGACCACTATGTAGATCCCTATACATGACCACAAAATCACTGTGCCAATACTATAGTTATAAATGAAATTCACCAAGCAGGGAAATTCATGAATATGGAGACTACAAACAATAAGGATTAAACACATTTTCTCTGATGGTCTATAAAATTTTTGACCATCGTTCAGGATGACTCCACACACAGACCTCCTGTTCCCAAAGACCCTTCCTTTCGCTAACAGTGTTTCAAAGGATGATTGAGTCATTCAGATGGTTACCCTTCTGTGAGCTCTAGGTAATTCTGGTCATAGTAGAGGAAATCAATACATGTATCATTATTCATAGAGGTTCATAGTTATAAATTGAAGAGATCCAGTTGGTCTGTCTCCAGTATTGTCAACTTAAACTCTTCCAGCTCTGTCTAGGAAACACGGGAACACAAGTGATGGTGGTTGAGAAGAAGCCACAAATATGGGGAACTCCAACTTTTTTACTCTTCACTTTAAATCAGCTCATATGTATTTAGTTTACATCATGTTTCTATTAGATTTCGTATATACTAAAGGCTTAAATCTATATTTTTAACATAACTAATCTAGTTAATCTGAGAAACATTTCAATTAGTAGGTGGTAGAAAAAATAATAATTTGTGTTAAATGTCTGAGAGATGCTATATAGCAGATATTTGCTGTGCAATTCTGGTAGGACATTTACAGCAAGGTGGAAAGGTTTTTAAAAACATAGGAAGATTGATAGCAACCCTGCAGGGCTGAAAATATTTAGTTCAAAATATCCAGTGTAACTGAAACACAGTAAGGAATTTTGTACATAAAAATGACCAGTATTAGTAATCAATATTAAAAGGAAAAATAAAGATTGCATCTGAAAGATTAGAAAAGTCAGTAAAACTATTTGTTACTACGTAAACTGTTAATTGTAAAATTTTGATGCAGTCCACAGGTGAGGACTGAAGTTGTTTCTTCTGAAGACTTGTTTCATGGCCTTCAAGAAATGTGTTAACTTGATTCACAGGAGAATAAACACAACCAATATAAAGACTCACTTTGCAAACAACTCCAGGAAAATAGCTGGGGACACTAAATCACACAGGAAAAAAAAATATGTTCTCTAAAGTTTGGAAAATAATCTTATCAGAGATCAATTTGGTCAGGTATATTTTTATTTGATTTGATTATTGCATTTGATTAATATGTTTCCTGGAAAAATTATTATTTGAATTATGTAGAAAAAATATTTGGGGTTGAATTTTCCTGACAATGCATAAAATTCCATTTATATGCCAATAAGTAATGTCTACAGTATCAAAGTAGCTGAGAACATTTTTTTCTTTCAATCACATCTATTTTTTTTCAGTACTGGGATTTAACTCAAGGTCATTTCCCCAGTACTTTTTAATGTTTTTATTCTGACACAGAGTCTCTCTGCATCACTAAATCTCTAACTCACTAAGTCCAATAGCAGGCTGGGCCTGAACTTACAATTCTTCTGCTTCAACCTCTCAGAGTGCTGTGATTATAGGCATGTATCACCACCCTTAGTTTCAGTCACATTTCTTATGCCTCTGTTCAAGATATAATACTATCTTGTGCAATTTTAGCATGCATCTATGCTTTGAATGTTGTAGTAAAACACGTACAGAACTGGAAAACACAAAAGGAATGTTTGGACAAAATTTGCACATTAAGTCAGTTTATGGGGTGCCATGTTTTCTACCTCTAAATTCTTATTTATTTATAGGAATATTTATTTCTATTATCTTATTCATTATTAAAAATAATAATACACCAGTGTTTCATAAAAACAATAAAGAAAAGAACTACCGAAAGTATTCTGCATAAAAGCTATGAAACATAGGCCAAAACTGCTGAATCAACTTTTTTAGAACTTTGGCGAATAATAAACTTGAAGCACAATAGGGAGTGCTTATTAATGAAACTAGCTGAATCTCAACAAAAATATCAAAAGTTTTTGATTCCCATCTCCAACTTGCCACTTCAGTGGAAGCACTGACATTAGCAATTGGCTTCATGGTGGTGATACCAGAAGGAACAAAACAGACATGATTCACAAATCATTCTTAGTTCATTTATCCTTTTGCTCCTCAGAAGACTCAGCTGAAAGGCTTGTTTTAATGTATCACCTAATTAGAACTCCCCTGCCATGCTGCTGCCCAAAGTCATTTGTTGAAAACATTTACAGGGAAATGATTATTTGCTTATAACTAAAGTTGGAACTAGCAGTTACACAACCAGTTGGGTAACCAAATTTTGAAAAGGAAAAGTGAAGAGTGACCTTGGTAAATGGGTAAGTTTGGGGAAGCACTAATATATTACTAGGAATCCAGAAGCCAGGTGCATATTTAGGGATATGCATATGAATAGAAAAGACTGGAGAATCCCCCTCTCACTTCTGGCCAACCTTGCACTGTGATCCAACAGGAAATGAAGCAAATGCAGAGTTCTAAATCACTTGGATGAGTGAACACCTGCTCCACCACAAACCGAAGCACTCACAAAGACACAATACTGTTCAGTTCTAAGCATTTAACAAAATCTTTGTTACATCATTAGCTGACAGGTAAGGCATTAGACCAGGCATGTCACTGGCCATACAGAGTAAAGAAAGTTGATTTTGCAGCATTGATTTAGAAAAGTCACTAAGCAAGCAAACAAAACAAGACAAAACACAAAAAAAAACTGTAATAAGCAATGATAAACCCTAGATGATGAGCATTTCCAGCTTTTAGAACTTTGCTATGATACAAATAATTTGCAATTTCTTAAAAAATAAGAGGAATGTAAAAAAATAACAAAATATACCCTGTGTGTTGGGAAAATAAAAATTAACAGAAATTGGTACAGAAGAAAGCTTCAACATCGAAGAATCATTAAATAAAGGTCCTAAATCAGTTCTTTTAAAAGAGTTTAAAAATCTGACAAACCATGTTTAAGGAAATTTGTAAAATCAAACAAGAATATATTAGCAAGTAGAAAATGTTAATAAAGAGATAGAAATTATAAAAATTAACCGAAAAAAAGTGTTAGCATTGAAAAGCAAAGTAAATCAAATCAGAAATACACTAGCAAAGCTTAGTAATAGATTTAAACTGGCAGAAAAATTAATGTGAAAATAGTTCAACTGATATCTTTCAGTCTGAGCATATGAAGAAAAAAGAACAAATAAAACAGTGTAAAGGATTTGGAGGACACCGTGTGCCAATAATCTTGATTGTTATCTTGGTTGTATTAAGACTCTTAGAAAGATGATTGGATTCCAAGTGTGGTGGATTGAAAACTTAGGACAATTTAAACACTAGCTGAACTGAATCAGTATGATACTGAAAATAGATGGCCCACATGTGGAATTTTGCCAGCATAAAAAGGAGACCTGGAGAGGAAGAGTGTTGTTGTTTGGTGCTGTTGCTTCTCCTGTTGCTGAGTTCTCCTGAAGGAACTTGTGGAGCTTCTACACAGATCTGTACTTGGCTGTTCTCATCATCAGAAGAGCTCAGGACCTTGTTGCTAAGAATGGCTATGGTTCACTTTGGGAGAGCTCTGGTCTTTATATTGAGCATTGTTTCCTGGCTCCAGAGGAGAGGATAGTGTGCTGTTCAATCTCCAGGAAAAGCTTGTCACACTGGGTTCCTATATGAACTTGGCTGTTTTCATCAGGAGAACTCGGGATCTCACTGTAACTGAGGATGACTGTGGTACTTTTTGGGGGAGCTTTGGTCATTATTTTGAGCATTGCTTCTTGGCTCCAATGTAGAATTCTCAACCTATTGGCACAGATCCTTCATCCTACTGGCATAGACTTTGTAGCTTCCACCACTGACCTTTAGACCTTCCCAGTGCAGATCCATGAAACAGACTTGCATGAGTCATTGTCATGGGCTCTAGGCCCCCAGATGGATTCCTGGAAGCTCTGTCATGGGCTCTAGGTCTTCAACTGGACTCATGCAGGACATTGGTGTGGGATCCAGGTCCTCAGCTGGATTCTCTAGGTCTTTAGTTTGTGAACAGATTTCCTGCACTTTCTTTGTATTTAACTCCTTGGGTGACCATTATAAATAATATTGTAAATCCTGTGTCCTGCACATAACTGTTTTCCTTGCAATCCATGACTACAACAGATACTGACTTCATTGTGATCTTGGGGACTATATCTGATCATTGGTCACTTCTTCTCTGTCTTTTCTTGCTTTCTTTTTCCCAGATCCCATGAGTTGAGAAGTTTTCTTTCACTATGTCCTTCTTCCTTGATATTCCTGTCTCAGAGCCAGTCAACCATGAACTGAAACTCTGAAACCATAAGTAAAAATAAACCTCTTTTCTTTTAGTTGCCAGTGTCAGCTATTTTGTTCCAGCAGTAGAAAAATTGAATAATACATTCACTAAACATACAAGTATGTGTATATATGGAAGTCTCCAATGGAGAAAATAAATAGTTGAAAGATGTTTAGAGAAATGATAACTGGAAACTTAGCAAATCAGATGAAAAAATGTTTATATATACATCTAAAGGGTTTAATGAATTCCAAGAAGGTAAATCTAAAGAGAAATATACTGATATACATCATAGTCTAATCACCAAAAACTAAGGACAAAGAGAGAATCTTGATAGTATAAAAATAAAAAGAACACATCACATATAGGAAATTCTCAAAAAGTTTGGCAGGTGATTTTGCATCAGAAATCTTGAAAGTTAAAAACATCAAATGACATATTTGAAGTGCTATGAAAAAGAAAAGACGTCAACCAAGAGTTCTATATCTCATAAGACTATTATTCAAAAACAAGGGACTGGGCATGACAGTGCATGCCTGTAATTCCAGTATTTGGGAAGCTGAGACAGGAGAATCACTGTGAGTTTGAGGCCAATCTGGGCTGCGTAATAAGTTCAAGACCAGCCTGAACTACATAGCAAAACCCTGTCAAAAAGAAAAGATAATTAAGATATTCCCATATGAAAAGAAATAGTTCATTTCTAGCAGATCTGATCATAGCACAGCAACTCAAAACAGCATAAAGCATTAAAGGACTCCAGCAAAGGTAACAATATCAAAGACAGTATTAATTTATACTTTCACTTATAACTTCTTCATTTTCCTATGTATTTAAAGGCAACTGTATATTAATCATCATACAATGTATAAATATGTAGTTTATCATATAGTAGTCTAAACAGCATTACATAAATACAGAGGAAAGTTATATGATCATCTGTAGTGCCACAAATTAAATAATATAGTAGAAATTCATAAATAACTAGAAACACAGAGATCAACAAAATAGACTTAGAAAGAATTAGAGAGGTGAACTAAGACAGTGGAGTGGTAAGCAAAAGAGAAAGAGCATCTCTGAGAGTCACCATCCAGACACTAGATAATAACAAAGCAAGAAAGAAAACGAGGAGGGAAGTGGGTTCTCTGGACCCCGGAAGGATCTGAAGTGCAAACTGAAGCCCACGGAGAATGAAGAGAGAAACTTTAATGAAGAAGAAGGAGGTAGCTGGAGACACCTCCCTGAGACAAGACTTATTGTATGGGAGGAGCAGTTCAAACCTGTGGACACGTGATTATAGCTGGCAACTGCAGGGACCTCCATGGAAAGATGCAGCAGTGGAGGGGAGCAGTGGACATGAAGGATTGCACCAGCTAGCAGTTAGTGCTGAGGGTTCATTCGTTCTATGGAAGAGAGAAATTGACTGGGAGCCATATAGGAGGCGCTCACTGAGCTCAGAACTCAGAGCAGCTGTCAGATCCATCTAGCAGCTCCCATCTGGGCTTATGCCCACTGCAGAAAGTGAGCTGATGGCTGCAGGCCAAATGACTGTTCTGAGTCAGAAAGTTCAGGCTCTCTGAGATTATCCACTATCCCACCAAAAAGTTACTGATGGCTTGCTGGAATAGATTGGCATGGATTGACTCTGTCTCCACATGCTGTCTGTCAATGACAGCAGAGACAAACCTGTAAGTGGATTTTTTCTTTTCTTTTTTTTTTCTCTCTCTCAGTATATATAAAAAAGAAAATTTACAAATCCAACATCATCTCATTATTTTATTTTAAAAAATTACTCAATAAACTAAAAATACTAGGGAATTTAACTTAATAAGTATTAACTATGAAAAAATCCTAGTGAAAGAATTAAAACTTTACACATAAGTCCATGTAAGATAAGCATATCCATGCTTACCCACATTTAGCATTGCACAGAAATTTTAAACAGTGCAATTAAACAATAGAAATAAATAAAAGGTATCCAAAATAGAAAAAAAGAAGTAAAATTATTCCTACTCACAGATGATACGATTTTAATATAGAAAACTCTAGCAGTGTGTGGTGATACGTTTCTATAATCCCAGCACTTGAGAGGCCAAGGTAGAAGGATCACCTCTAGTTCAAGGCCAGCTTTGGCTATACCAGACAAAAGATCAATCAAATACACCCACACTGAATAGATCTCTATCACCATGAGGAGGCCAGGAGCCACCATCCCAACCCCTATGGGAAGAGTCACAGCTCTGTGTGCATGCCCACTTGCTACATGACTCACTTCCCCATTTGTTTCCTATTTAATCAATTTTAACTGAGCAATTAATCTTATTGGCTGACCATAGTTCTGTCCAACCTCATGCCCACCTGCCTTGCAAGTTCCCATTTTCCCCTACCTTGGACCCACCTCACCTCGTGGTTTTGCTCTATAAAAGTCCCTAGAAAAGAGTCTTTGGCAAACCACTCAAGACCTCTTCTGTCCCTCTCCAAGACAGAAGGCTTCTTTCTCTCAATAAATATATTCTGCTCTTAAAAAAAAAAAGAAAGTACGACCCACAAGACAGGAGAAAATAATTTCAAATCATGAACATAATAAGATTTTGATATTCTAAAGATATAAAGAACTCTTAAACTCAACAAAAGTATGTAGTAAGCAGTGTGAAAACAATTTCATAGAATAAACTCAAATTCCATAAAATGTATACAAACACATTTTAAAATGAGAAGAAACTGGACAAGCATATTGATAGTATCTATGTAAAATAAGGCTAATTTAAGAAATTAAAATAAGAATAATTTACATGATTCTGTTTTATCTTGATGTTTTCTGGTGCTTTTGACAGTATAGCAAACATCTGTTACATTCATAAACAGTAACATTTACTGTTGATAACTTGTTAACTGCATAAATGGTATGGTGCTATGTGTTTTGTGTGAAATAACTGCTTCCACAGTTCACATCCTGGAATCTAGAATGACAAGCAAACTACAACTTTTCATCCCATGGATCTTCTTGTGAGCAAATGACAGTACTTAAATTTATTTAATGCCAGTAAAGTGGTTTGAAGATGAAAACTGCTACATTAATGCTAAGTATTGTTATTGATCATTAAAAATCACTCGACAGAGCACAACTGATTCTCTTCATTACTGGTATAAAAAGCATTTTCTCTAGGCAAAGGGTAAGGACTTTTATTCATAATATTGACATGTTAAAAAGTGTATTGCTGGTAGGCATGGTGTACTACAAACACTCATCTTCCTTCTCATTTAAGCCATGTTGTTAGAACTTTACATTTGGTGGAGTTGGGTTTATATTTATTTGTGTTGAATGTTAATTTTTCTAGCTATATTATAATTTTTTCATGGTACTGCTATATTAATGACATTTTCAAGAAACAACAATTCTTTTTAACGAGAATATCTTAGGAGTAGGTATGTTTTTATGAAGTGCTGGTCTACTCAGTACTGGACTTGTGATGATTGTGTCTAGGGGAGATACTAATGTCAAATTAGACATAGATATTCAGGATTGACAGAGGAGGAGGGATGGTATAGATATTGTATGGGCTGATGCGGACCTGCTGAAGGATGGTTTCTGAGTTTTTGCCCTCAGACTGATTGTCATCTAATATGTCATAAGCATTTAATTCCTAATGATTACCTGCAAAGCAAGGATTACCGTCATATATCTGACAAAAGTCCGAAGCTCAGGGATTGTTTCATAACTAAGGTCACACAGATAATAAGCACCTCTGTATTCTTCAGAAGGATAGGGACATTGGCACAGCCTCAACCAGACACATAAAGATTAAATGGGAAAAGTGAAGAGACTCAAAGGAGAGAAAGAAAGTTCATGCTTCCAATGTTGCTTTTACCCACTGTGATAAAATTTATTTGGCAATTCAGTCTCATTAAACAAAGAAGTTCTTGTGGCATCTATTCAGGAAGGTATATGGTAGAAATAGGAGTAAGATTAAAACTCTCTAATTAAATGATTACCATTGTTTCTCATATACCCAGTAAGAATAATAATAGGTTCTGATGAGGCTAGCAATACAAAACACTGAAATGTTAAATAATTTATCTATTTTATTGCTATTGTCTCAGGCTTTAGTTTAGAATGTTTCTTTAGTACTTGACTGTATTTGCTGACATACTGAGAATGTGTTGCCCATGATTTTGTTATCACTCTGCCCAGTGATTTCTAAGTCAGAGCACAGGATCCTGAATGGAACTTTTTCATTGCAGACGCTGTTCACGTACACTTTTTCAACTCTTCAGCATTCATAAACCTGTCCATTCACAATGAATTATGTACTTCCAAAGGAAAAATTCTTTGAAATACTAATCCTGATTTCCTTTTTCAAAGAAGAAAACTTGTATCACTTCATATAGCTTGTGCTGCTTTCCAAAATTTGTACCAGATCAAGTAGGTTGCATTTGTGGTATGAGTTATTAATTACCTGGCAAGGCAAAATACAGCCAGGCAGCTTTCTTCAGGCATATGAGCTTGAGTGGTACTGAGAATTTAAACAAAAGGAATCCATCTCAAATATTCTATAGTGGCTATTTTACTTAGCAAGCAGAATCTGGTTTGAAGAACAATTTATATAGTTATATCTATTTGATATTTTTAAAATTGCCTCTTTCATGCACTCATAATTACCTCTTACCTATAAGTAAACATCATAATTCACCAACTGGCATTGATATTAAAAACCAAAAACAGGAAAATATGATAGCAAGCTATTTTGTCTTTTGGCTTCAACCAATGTTCATTTTCTATTTCAGGAACATAGCTTTGTAACTAAGTCCAAGGGGAAAAAAATAGAAAACTATGGAGCCTATGAAGTCCTGAATGCCTCCGTTATCTTTCCTATAGGGAAAAAATTGTAAAGATCCCAAACAAAATAAGCATCTACCTAGAGAAATCTCTCCAGATCATTTACCTAGAAGACTGTTCAGATTGGCACCCACTGTAACACATTGATGTAACTCTGGTACTATGGTATCAAGTCACTGGTACTTGTTAGTGGTACTATAGGCAGTAAATCTTTGTGAAGTAGGGGCATGGCATGACAGTGAGCATTCTGCTGTTTCTCAGAGCTACAGGCAGTATTGCCAGAAACACAACTTGTAATATAGCATCATGAGTTGTTCTAGACTGGGCCCAGGCACGGAAGCCAGAAAAAAATCAACTTTAGGTCTGGAAAGTCTGTTGGAGATGGTTGGATGTTAGAAAATTTTAAAGCATAGGAGGAGACTTGGTGATGGATTGGGGGTGGATCTGTGAACTGCAAGGATTTACCATGTATAAAGATATGCTATATTAATAATATAAAGCTATTACTTACATTTGTCTTGGAAATTAGCAGTTTAACTAGTTTGCACTATAACTAGATATTTTTTGTTCTCCTTTTAAGGAAAGAGTCTATACTTCAGAGTGTAGTGATTGCAAAATAATTTTCAGCTAGAATTCCTCAGCTAGCAAATGGAGACTTTCGAGAACAAAACATCAGTTTCCACAATATTTATACTTCACAGTTTGATTCATGACCATCAGTGCTGCTGTGAGTGGCCCTGTATTGATCCTCAGGTTGCAATCATTTTGTTGTTTCTGCTTCTAGTCAGCAGGAAGAATAAAAATAAATGGCAGCTCACTCTACTTACAATAAAATTGAGTTTTCAAGGATAGGGTACTTAATTTTAAGAAAAACATTCTTACCAGTTTTAATTTGGACAAAGCTCATTTTATAGATTCAAACTAATTAAATAACCAGGAACATGCTCTGTTATCTAGGGATTTTAAACTATCCATTTAAGCAAAAATTTGAACTTAGCAAATATAGACAAAATGCTTACCATGCACAAGTATACAATGTACCACTGTTAATTTAAAAACTATTTTCAAGAGCATATGTGAGCGCATGTGTGTGCATATGTGTGTCACATGATTTGATCAAGATATGACAATTCTTCCCCTCTTCTGAAATATTGGAGTTTACTGAGAAATGTCAAGGCAAATATATTGATATTCAATGAGGGAAATCATTTTCACCTTTCTGCTAGAAAAGGACATGTTGGAGAGTGTGAAAGAAGTTAAAAACGCTTTCCTCTGACCATATCATATAAGGCACAAAACAGCCTTTTCAGCACCTCAAGCCTGTGTGTGTGTGCGTGTGTGTGTGTGTGTGGTACTGAAGACCCAAACTCCTACTCAGTCTGGGATTATAGGTATTTGCCAACACATCCAGCTCATTTTGTGCCTTTTGTCTAGTAGAGTTTTGAAAATAGTATTTTATTATTTTCTTATGTGTTAATTCTAAATGTTATAAACTAATAATGGTATTAATCTTACAGTGAGATGTATATTAGTTTGGAATACTATAATGAAAATTGAGATAGGCTAAATTCATAGAGAAAAGATACTTATGTAGTGCACAGTTTGGAGGTTCAAGGTTGTAGTGCTGGCCTCAGCTCAGTTCTAGTGAGCATCCTCTTAGTTGCATTTCGTAACGGTCAGAGTATGTGAGAGTGAAGAACAAAACACATCTCAAAACAGCATGCCAGAGAGTGATAGGGATCCCACAACCCCTTCTGAATACACAACCCGACTGGTCTAAGGAGCTCTCCCTCAGCCCCACCTCTTCAAAGTTCTATCACCTGCTAATACTATCACGGTGAGGACAAATCATCCAATGCATGAACCACTAGGGGATCAACATGGCCAAACCGTAGCAGTATATAAAAAATATTAATGCAGAAGCAAGTAGGAAGCTAGGATCAATCTTTTCTCTAATCTCAACCATAAGTACTTCACATTCTTATAGTCATAGTTATGCCAATTTTAATGTTTAGGTGAATTGTATATTTTGAGAAATAGTTGGCATAGTTTATTCATTTCTACCCCTTGTTCTTCTGATTTTCTTTCATCTATTTAGCTCAGGAAAGTAGCATATATGCCTTCTTTATTACATCCCTAATAATTTCTGGCTCATACGCATTCTGTCACAGAGCAATCATTACAGTGACTCTTCATTAAGGTCCCACTTCCTGTTCAGATGAACTAATTGCACTGTATCCAGGTTTTCTTCCATCTTTAGAGTGCCTAATACTGTTTTTTAGTGAACTCCTTAATTTTATCATATCTTGATTGGGTATCATTCTTTATTGGGGGGGTCAACCAACTGCCTAAAACTAGAGCAAATATTTAAATTTTTTAGTGTTTGCAACTATTTCTTCTGTATTGCAACTACACAACTCTGTTTCTGTGTTACAAAAGCAACACAGAGTACATATAAATGAATGGGTGTAGCTGTGTTCCAATAAAACTTTAGGTTTATTGTTGTTGCTTTGTTTTGTTTACTTATTTTATAAAACACAGAGAAGAAAAGAAATTTAAACTATTGACTATTGCTTTCAGGTCTCTGGTCTACATCATTCTTTAATTTGTGTGAAATCTTTTGTATCATCTCCCTTGTATCTCCTCTTTCTTCTGCTCTAACCTGGAGTGATTATTCAGTATTAGATTTAATTACCAAGAATTCATGTTTACTGGTCTCCTGGGTTAGAGCCATTATTTTGTGGAACTTACATCTTCATCTTTCTTGATTGACCCTTTACATTGCTGTACTTCTCATTATCTATCCTCCATTAGTCCCTTTATTTACCTTTTCAGTTTTTTACAAAAGACAGTGAAATATTTAAACTTATATGTCTGACTTATTTCACTTAAGACTATTGTGGGAAAGTGCATTCATTTTCCTACAAATGATTCAAGTTTATTCCTCTTTATGGAGGAGTAGGACCCCTAATATATAAATACCACATTTTCTTTATCCATTTATCTTTTAATGGGATATAGGTTGTTTCTAAGATTTAATTATTAAAAATTATGCTGCTATAAACATTGGTTTGCACATCTGTGGAATGATGCTCTTAACTCTTTCAGGAAAATACCTAGAAGGGGAATAGCTGGATCAAACGGAACCTCTAGTTTCAAACTTTTGATGGATTTTCATACTGACTTTTATAGTGGTTATACCAGTTTATATTCCCATAAAAAGTGGAGAAGGATTCCTTTTTCCTCACAGCCTCACCAGCATTTGTTATTGGTCTATTTTTTGATGATAGCCATTCTTTCTGGAGTCAAATGAAATCTCAGTGTTGTTTTAACTCGCGTTTCCCAAATGACAATGATGTTGCACATTTCTTTTGTGTATCTATTGGTTGTCTGTATTTTTTCATCTGAGAAATATCTATTCATTTCAGATGTGAATACTTGAATTGGATCTTTAAATTTAGGGAGTTTGACTTTTAAAAATTCTTTATATACTCTAAATGTTAGTCCTTTATCTGAGGAGTAGCTGATAAAAATACTTTTCCATTTGTGGGTTGTCTCTTCATTCTGTTGGTTGTTCCTTCTGCTGTGCAAAAAGTTTTTGATTTAATGTGATCCTAGTTGTTAATTCTTTGTAATATTTCCTATGCAATCAGGTCTTTGCTCATAAAGTCCTGGCCTATATCTATACAGGACTTCTACAATTTTACCTATTCTATCTTTAAGCAGATTTAGTGTTTCTGTTTTTATATTCAGATACTTGCTTCATTTTAGTTTTTGTTTAGTACATGGTGAAAAATATAGGTTGTCTTAGTTACTTTTCTTATTGCTAACACAGAATACCAAACACCCAAAGTTAAAGTGGGAAAGTTTTATTCAGCTCACAGTTTGTAGAGGTTTCTGTCCATAATCAGCTGACTTCAAGGCAGGGTGGCACGTAGCAGAGTGGCAATCGTTCATGGCAACTGAAAACAGCAAAAGAAGCAAATGAGGAGAGAGAAACAGAGAGAAAGGCAAACAAGCCCCTTTCTGACTCTTTTATCTTGTCCATAGTGCTGGGATTATGGCAGCACCAATCCAAACATTGGACTGATCCAGCAATCACCCACCCTTAATCCCAGCACACTTAATCCATCACTGAACCATGAATCAATCACAAACTCTAGATTCAGTTAACTCCAAAAAAGTACCACCTAACAGTGCACGAGGCTTTGGGGGGACATCTAGACACAAATCATGTCATAGGTCTATGTTTAATTTTTGGAATGTGGAAAGCTAGGTTTTCAAGCACCATTTATTAAAGAGCTATCTTTCTTCCAGTAAAGGTAACTGGCTCTTTTGTCAAAGATTAGGTAACTGAGTGTGCTTAGAGTTGGTTCTTCATCTTCTTTTCTCTACCATTGATCGTTGGCTCCAGTTTTGTTTTGGATTTGTTTTCTTTTGTTTTGAAAGTGTCATGCTGTTTTTGTCATGGTAGGTTTGTACTATAACTTCAAATCAGGAATTATGATGCCCCCTACCTTGCCCTTGCTGTGCAGAATTGCTTTTGCTATTCTAGGTCTCTTCTGGTCCCAAATAAATTTTGGAATTGTTTCTGTAGTTCTGTCAGGTATGCTATTGGTATTTTGAGTGGGA
>RJWM01032941.1:0-21029 GCA_004363535.1 Dasyprocta punctata | reverse complement strand
TCTAATATATTAAAAATGTATAATCATGAAAAATTAACTTAAAGTGTAAATAAGTTAAGCTATACTAGAATAAAATTGAAATATAGAATAAAATATTCACATCAATTGGCAAGACAGAACAACAGAGTAAAATGTTTAAAGTAGGGAAGTAATTGCAACAGAATTGAAGCAAAATTTAAATTTCCAAATAAAGCAGATCATAGAAAGTTTTGGCAGATCATTGGGAAAATAGTAAAATATATTAAAACTTTCACTCAATCTCATTTTATATCCAACATAGAAATAATGATAAGCAAGATTTTTTTGGTAATGCTTCAAATATCTCAACTTTGTTCATAGTCCATGATCAAAACAAACAACCATGAAAGTGACATCATGTTGGCATCTTTGTTGTAGTTAGAAATTTCTTTAACTGATCCTACTCAAGTTGAAGCAAACTATTCCAGTTCTGCCTAAACTGCAATAGTCAAAATAAATTAGTAGTTGTTGTTTTTAAGTCACTGAACTTTGAGAATGGATTATTATTGTATAGCAATCAATCTCAACTAAATCAATCTCTGTAATTTCTTTTGTTCTTTTGAATATTTTTGGATTTATTTATTTCCTTTGAACCTCAAGTGTGATTCTCAAATTTAATAACTTTTGAAGTATCATATATCATAACTAAAAATATTAAAATTCTGATAATAGGGTAATATTCCAATACATTACAGCATATATTTATTCATAACCACTAGGATCATTTATTTGAGAACTATTTTATGAAACAGGCAAGGGGCTTATCTTGTAATGTTAGATGAGAAGTTCAGTTCAATAAAAATCTTTACTTCTTTGGCCTATCAATGACCTTGTTATCCCCTAAATCCAAAGGTCCTCTTATTTCTTTCCTGTACCCACTGAGCTAAATATGAGTGGAGAAAGCAACCATTCTGATTGTTTTCACTTTAAATTCATCAACACTAGTCTTGATCCTTGCACACTTCTCTTATCCTTTGGGTAGTCTACTGACTTAGTCATCAAAGAAATCATTTCAGACTTCACTAATCATGACTGTCACACCTGTCTTCACCTGCCCTCAAATATTTTGCCTTCCTACATAGCATCAGAGTCCAACTTCTCATATTCTTGTGTAAAGGACATCAGATTCTCTTTCCTTCTCAAGAGCATCACAGTTCTCCTTTCTTAGACCACCAAACTTTATTCTTCTTTAGATCATTGCAGTCAGCATTCAAACCAGATGTTATTTCTGCCACATGAAAAGAAAAGAAGAAAAACAACAACAACAACAGCAGCAACAAAAACCCAGTGAACCTTTGCTTTTGCTCCATTTCCCATTTTCCTTGAGGCACCACTCAACATTTTAAAAATATTTACCTATTTGTTTTGCACTCTCCTTTTGTCAAAACTCCAGGGAAGAATGATTTGTACACATTTCAATTCTTGTACCATTTTGCCTTAATTCTACACTGCTAGTTCCTTATACTCCATGGAAACTGCTCTCATCAATAGCAACATTGTGCTTGTTGTTCAATTTTAAATCCGACAGTCTGTTCCCACACACCATCTTATTTGAACCATCAACACTATTTCATAATACATAAACTTCCTTCACTTGCTTTCCAGATAACTCCTTCCCTTGGTCTTCCCCCTTCCTCCCTTCTTGCTGTTTCTTTGTTCCATTGCTGATTCTTCCTTTCTTTCCATCTCATGCTCTTAATATTTAGATTCTTCTACCAGTGATGGTGTGCCTTTCAGAGAAGCGTGCCCAAAGTGCCCAACACTGCATTGACACCTGAATACTGAGGTTTTAGTTTAGAAAAAGCAACTCAGACATTACCATCTTTTGTCTTTAAAGAAAAACAGTACACATGCTGTAGGTTTGTCATCACCACGAATCTGAGCTGAGTTCTGACTCCCTTCACTGTTGGAGCCACATTCACAACTTTAGTGCTTTGCCTGGCCTCTTTGTTTTAAATCCCTTCAGCACTCTACTGTTATCTAGCTGGATCAGATTTCTTTTCTGAACTCCGCAAGTCTATTTTTAACTTTCTGCTTAACATTGCCAGTTGAGGATTTAATACACAAAACATATTCAAATCTGTGTTCCTGGTCTCTGCGTGAATAGACATCTTCATTTTATAAGACAAGATTGATAGTTCCTGTGTTCTGTTGAGCTGTAACAGAGTAGTTTTTCAGTATATATTTGCTCAAATACAGAATGCAGGAATATGAACCAAATTTTCAGGGCACAAACACATATATGAAAATATCAAGCTAAAAGACCATATATCAGTATTGTTGCTGAACCAAGTCAATCACTGAAATGGCAAGTTTTGTAAATGTGTAATTTTATTCATGAGGCAGCAAAGCATGAGGAAAAAAGGTAACCCAAGTCTCAAATCCATCTCTTCAAGGAAAGGGCTTGGGGATATTTATGGTTAAAAACATGGGAAAAAATATTTTGTTCAAATTTCATGAACTCTTACCATCATTGTCAAATGCATTTCTGTTAAAATAATAAAATGAAAATATTTGACCTGTTGAGATTTTTCTACAAAACTGTGTAGGCAAAATGAAATACACTTTTTCAAGTTGAAAATCTGAACGTTTTAGTCATGGACCAGACTAGTTTAGTTAGTTTTTATTACCTTCTGAGTTACATCTAATTTATGTTTGAGTTCGTAGAATTACCCAATGCATACTTGGAACCAATGACCTAAGGAGTTTTAAAATTACAGGCTGAGTTAGGCTAAAACAACTCTTAGTGCTTTAAAAATTGCATGTGTCATTCACATTCCTCATGAAAATGAATATTGAAAAGTCCTTGTAAAAATAGATTTTATAAAATAAATCATGCACTGCGTAAGCTCAAATAAGGCTTAATTTCTATATGACCTTTTCTTCTTTCTACCAAAGATTGTGGGCAACCAGATGCAAGGTGTTGAGAAAGCTGCTGTGATTCTGATCGGGGTTCTGTATGCCTCACTTACCTGTGTATCAGATTCTCTTCCCATGTTTGGAAAATTTTCTGCTATCATTTCTGCAAATAGTCTTCACAGGTCATTAGTGTTGACTCCTGCTTTTTCATTTGTGCCTATTAATCTTATGTTATTTCTCTTGGCATCATCTTACAGCTGTTGATTTGTTGTTTCTTGGTTCCTTATTATTTTTAAGATTTCTTTTCTTTCATGATCATAAGCTCCCATGCTGTCTTCAAGGTCTGGGATTCTATCTTCAGCTTCATTCAAGCAGTTTTTCAAACTTTCCATGGAATTTTTCATTTCCTGAATTTCCCTTTGAATCTGTTTCATGCATTCTGCTTGTGTCCTATATTGTTCATTCAAACTTTACATCATTTTCTTATGTTCTATTTTTTTATCTTGACCTTCTTTAGATACACACAACATTTCTTTCCTAATGATTGTCATTTCATTTTTTAGCTGAGAGATCATTTCTGATTTGAGTTTCTCTATAGCTTCATTGAGCTGTTTTTTTTTTTTTTTTTTTTTTTTTTTTTTTTTTTTTTTTTTTTTTTTTTTTTTTTTTTTTTTTTTTTTTTTTTTTTTTTTTAGCTGTTTTTTTTTTTTTTTTTTTTTTACTGCATTTGCTATCATTTCAGAAAGTTCAGTTGTGTGACTCCCAGTGTCTTCCATTTCAGTGTCTCTTGGGTTTGTTCTCAGTGGGCTGTAGAATTGAGACTGCCTCTTGCTTTTACATTTTGTCATTTTCTTCTGGGACCTGTATGGCTGGGCAGGCAACCTCCTAATGGATTGCACCGGAACACTGTGCTGGGTAGAGCTTCAATTCTCCAATATCCCTTTGGCTAGCCAGGACACACTCCCAGATTATGGCACTGGATTCCTGTGCTCTATGGTCTGTTAGGTTGTCCGCATGTTCCCCTGATGTGCTTTGTTAGGTTGCTCTGAGACACTGGGCTGGACAAATTTTGTATCCTCTCTGTAGCTAGCAGGGTCACACCCCTGGAGATTGTTGCTGGGTCCTAGAACATGGCTGTGTAGTGTTTAGAACCTGTGCAACTGAAGTGGCAAGCTGAGATGCACACCTGGAGTGTGTCACTGAACCTTCTGCCTTACTGGGTGGGAGTCAGAATCGCTAGGGCACAGGTGGCTAGGCAGAACACACCTGGGAGTGTGGCACCACCAGGACCTTGAGTCTGGCTGAGAGCAGTACAGAGCCTCTGGAGCATGGGGCAGACCCAGGTGTGCCCCTGGCATAGGGTGCCAGTTCCTTGCTCCTCGCTGGGTGAAGATCACAACCTCTAGGACCTGCTGTGCTGCCACATCACTGAACAATGGAGCTGGTGCCTTGTGTTCTAATGGGCAGAACTCAAATTCTCCAAAGCCCTGCAGCTATGCTGGCCACTCCCTGATGAGAGGCTCTGGGGCTCTGAGCTGGGCTGGGCTCAGTACCTCTGTGTCCTGTGAGGCTGCCACGGCATTCCCCTGATGAATTGCATTGGGACACTGGGCTGGGCAGAGGGGGATCCTCTGTGTAGCTTGTGAGGGCCTACTCCTGGAGTGTGTGCCTGGACCTACCACCTTACCAGATGAGGGTTGGAATCCCTGGGCCCCAGGAGGCTGGGTGGAGTGCACCCCAGAGTGTGGCACCACCAGGACCTTGAGTCTGGCTGCGAGGTGTTCAGAGCCTCTGGAGCTCTGGGCAAGCATGGGCGTGCCCCCAGAGTAAGGTGCCTGTGCCTTGTTCCTTGCTGGGCGCAGTTTGCAACGTCTAGGACCTGCTGTGTGGCCGCACCCCTGAACAATCACTAGTATTATTTTATAAAATTGGGTACTTTGATGTTTGGTGATGCAGTCATTTTAACAATCTGTTCTTTGTTTCATTGACCCTTTGGCTCTTTTAGATTCTAATTCATTTATTTCCCTTTTGATTTTTATTGTTTCTCTCCTGCTGATTTTGGCTTCAGTTTGTTTTTGTTTTTCTAAGACTTTGAGATGAATTATATATTTATAATCATTTTATCGTCATGGTGAATTTTTTATTTGACTGATACCCAATGACTGTTTGTGTCTTCTAACTGATTGTGGCCTAAAGTCTATATTGTTGTATATAAGTATAGTGACTCCTGCTTGCTTTTGTATTTCATTTGCATGGAATATTGTTTTCTGTCTTTTCATTTTAATCTATTTTCTTTGCATATGAGGTGAATTTCTTGTTGATAACATTATTTGATTTTTTAAAATCCCATCATTCTGTGTGAATATTTTAATAAGAAAATTAAAACCATTTTTATCCCATTATATTACCAAAAGGTATATATTTTTTCTGTCATTTTGTTGATATTGCTTGGATTATTTTGAATATTCTATTTTCATTTTTTTCCTCTCTTATGCATCTGTGATGTTCAGTGTTTTATTATTAATACCATTTGATTCTTCTCTATTTTTCTTTTGTATTTCTATTCTTTTTGTGAAATTATTTTCTAGGCTTTCATAATTGTTTTAATCTTTTTTCTTATTCTGAGTGTAGGATTTCCTTAAGTATCTTCTGTAGTGTTAGTCTATTAGTCATGAATTATTTTAGCTTCTACTTATCTTGTAATGTCTTTGTTTGTCCTTTGATTTCTGAAGAGTCACCTTTCTGGGTATAGTAATTTTGCTTGGTCATTATTTTCTTTAAGGATTTCAAATACAACCTTGGATCACCTCCTGGTCTTTATAGAGTTTCTTCCAAGAAATAACCTGCTATCCTAATAGGTTTGCCGTTAAATGCCTCTTGTCTCTTCTCTCCTGTAGCTCCTAATTTTCTTTCCTTTCTGTATTTTTGAAAATTTAACTGCAGGTCTTTTTTTATTTTACAGAGAAAAAACAAAAAACAAACAAAAGAAAAAATCAACAACAACAACAACAAAAAAAAAAAACCAAATGCAAAATAGGATTTCAAGACAAGATGACAGGAACTTAACAATGGTTTTTTAATTGCATATTATTGGCTTCAAAAGAGTTGCTCAGACTACCAGATATAGGCATGCAAAACTGATCAAACAGTGTGACAACTAACTGCTCCTTCTCTTGAACTAATAGAATGAGTAGTACAATTATCTTAGCTATCTTGCATATTTTTCCCTTTCTTTTCCTTATTTTCTCCTTTCTCTATCCTAGTTGTTTTTTCCCTTTGAGCAGTTTGTTTACCTTTCACAGTATCTATTGTACCTTTTGGGTCTTATTTACTCTTTCAATTTCTTACACAAGGGAGACAATTTGATTTCATTGTATGTCTTGATGAGATTCTTTTCTGGTCATCTCTATCTGAAGTTATCAATTCCTTTTTTACTAGGATGTCTGTGTTTCCCACATTTTAAAAAATACTCACCTATTATTTCACTTAATATGTTTTCTATGCCCTTGGCAAGTAACTCAGCTCCCTCCAAATTGCTAATAATCTAAACATTTGATCTTTTAATGGTGTTCTGGTGATCTTGTTTAGTCTTTTTTTATCTTTTAATTGCTCTCTGATTGTGTGTTTTGGTAAGGCTGTCTTCCAGTTCAGTAGTCTTTATTCTGCTTGAGCTCATGTATTTTTGTTACTTTCAACTGATTGTTTCATGTGACCTATTGATGTTTTAATTTCCAAATTTTCTACGGGTTCTATTTCAAACTGTCTCTTTATTAAAATCCTCATTCAAATCCTGGATTATCTTTCTTAATTCATTCAACTCTTTGTTTTCCCTAGAATTTGATTGAGCCTTAAAAATTATTATTTCCTATCTTTTGTCTGGCATCTCATGCACTTTGATATTGTTGGTCTCTTTTTGTAAGAGTTATGAATTTCAGGACATATTATTTTATTTTTTCATATTTGGGGGTTTCCATGTTGAAATTTGCACATCTGTTGGATAGGCATATCTTTTGCTGTATTTAAAGCCGTCTTTGCAAGCAAATTTCTCTTTACAGTATTTCCTGAGATATTGTTTGTTGTGAGTGTTGAGTTTAATTCCATCTGAACATCAGAGTTTAATTTTCCATAGTTTCCCTGGCTGTGACTAGTTCTGTATGACACAAGGTGCACCATATCTAACTTGGTGTATGAATTTTCTCTGTAGGTCTCATAAAAAAGGGTTCCCCCTCCAAAAAAGAATGAGGTCCCTCTGGCTGTTCAAACAGGTATGCTATAGTCAGCAGAGTATGCAAGGTGAACCCTCTTTGAGTATTCCTACAGTGGGAATGAAAGCACCTGCTGCAGTTAGAAGTTTACTTTGATTTTCTTAATAATGGCTCTATTGCTTGAAAGTGAATCTGCTACAGATGCTTCCAGTTTTGGAAATTACTTGAAGGTTTTTTCTTCTATTTAGACAGTGACAAAACTCTAGTTGTTTTTCAGGGCAAGGAAGGGGTTGAGAATTTTAATCATTAATTACAACATGTCCATTTGATTGAATTAAGAAATGCCTAGCAGATTAGTAACACATATTTCTGGGTGTATCTGTGGGATATTTCCAAAAATGATTGTCATGTAGGGCAGCAAACTGAGGAGAGAGGGACTTATCCTGATTATGGATTGTACCATCTAGTAAGCTGGTTGCTTTGGTAGAATAAAAAGAAAAAAATGGAGGAAGTTGCTATGCTTTTGAAGATCTGCATTCTGCTTGAGTGGGTATGTGTTTGGAAGCTATTATCTGTGAATATCAGACTCCAAGTTTTTCAAGCTTCCACTAAAGATTCATACCAACAACTCTCCAGAGAGCTACCAGGTCTTCCATCTCCGACTAGTTTATCTGGCTCTGCGATATGAATACAAATGCCCCTGGTGGTGGAGAGTAGCCGTAAGAGTCTCAAAAATCTGTGCGGGATGGGATAGTGCAACATTTCACACAATCTACTCCCTAGGATTCTGTATTCCTGCTCTTGACTCCTGTGTGCCATCGTGTGCAGTGTCTCCCTGCCACAGACTCACAGCTGGTTTGCCAAACCACTCATGCCACAGATAAGAGCCCGCTCTTCACTCATGCAACACATTTCTACTCCAACTACACTGAACTCTCAGGGAGCCTCTGTCAGAGCCTTTCCCCTGGACTGAACTGAATATAAAAGCTTCCATCAACTGAGCCAACACAGGGCCCAAAATACAGATTAATGCAAATCACCTAGGTTATCAAAGCTGTAAACTCAGAAAACAGGGCATGTCTCCTGATGATCCCCAGTTGCAAGACAGTGAAAAATATGCAGAGAAATGCATAAAACTTCTCCAAGTCATTTTATCATGCAAATTTTAGGACTTCTTCTCTTCAGACTACATTTCTGTAGGGTGCTCAATCCTCTCTACCTCCCACCCAGGAGGGCTAACCCCTCCCTACTGCTGGGTCCCTCTGCTTCAGTCTCTATTCCAATATCAGAAGCCTCTGAGTTTTTCCAAATTTTTGTACACTATTGAACCCATTTTTTCCAAGGGTCACCAGCATCAAAGCAGCCACACTTGTTGTTTTACATTTGTTTCAGAAAGAAGCAGGATTAAGTGGTGCATGCCTCAATCCAACATTTTAAGAAGATAGTTTATTCTCTGTATATTTGACTTTGGTATTGAAGTATATGTGTGTGTGTATGTGTGTGTGTGTGTGATGTAATTGTATGTTTTTCTTTCAGTGGTCTGTTTATTTAATATAGCATAATATCCTTCATGTCTATCCATGTTTCTTCAAAAGACAGGATTCCAATGTTTTAAGTCTATATAACATTCTGTTACATATATCATTCAAACTACGGTATTAGATTCACTAATTATTTTCAAAAGCCATTTAGGTTGCATCCATTTCTTGTCTATTGTGAATTGTGCTAAAAAATATGGAAGCACACATATCTTTAAAGCTGGTGGTTTTACTTTCTTTAGGTATATACCTAGAAGGGAGATTGTTGGGTCATATAATAATACTGTTATGACTTGTGTCTAGATATCCCCCCAGAGCCTCATGGAGTCATAGGATGAGGTTTTTCAGAGAAGTCTGAATCTAGAGTGTGTGATGTTGGGATTAAGGCTATGTGGTTACTAAACTACACCACTAATTGGTTTAGCACCTGTCCTAAACCCAGGTACCCTAGATATAATGTAAAAATGGCAGAAAAAAACTGCTATTGTCACTTGCAGCTTGTTGCTTTCTGGCTTCTGTCTTCTCCTCGCCATGAACTGTTTCTCCTCTGTGATGCTCCCTGCTTTGGAGCCAGATGATTAAGAATTAAAACATGTACAAATTATGAGACAAAATAAACCTTTCCCCTTTAATTTTGGGTGTTAGGTATTTTGTTTCAACAAGGAGAAAAGTAATAAATACAAATACTATTTTCTTTTTTTTTCTATTTTCTAATTTTTTAGAAACCTCTATACTATTTTCATATTTGTTGAATAAATATATGTTCCCATAAGCAATACACAAAGATTTCCTTCTCTTGACATCCATGTCAATATTTGCTGTCCTTTGTCTTTTTGGTAATACCCATAATCTATCTCACTGCAGTTTTAATTGGCATTTCCCTAATGATTAATGATCTTGAGTACAATTTCATATACTTGTTAGCCAGTTTTATGTGTTCCATAGAGAAATATCTACTACAGTCTTTTGTCCATATTAAATCAGGATTTTTGTTTTTCTACCATTACATTACATAAGCTTTTTGTATTTGGTCATTAACACCATATCAAGGATATAGGACACCAAATGTTTTCTTTCCCAATGCATACATGACCATTCGTTTTGCTGACTGATTCCTTTACTGTAGAGTGTGGTTTTAGATATACTCCTATTTATTAATGTTTGCTTTCATAGCCTGAGTTTTTGGTGTGATAGCCCAAATTTTTCTCTAAGGTCAATGAACACAGGATTTCCTATTGAATTCTCTTCTAGAATTCTTATAGTTTTAGGTATTACATTTAGGTATTTTAAGTGTTTTGTTTTGGCATTGTTTTGCTTTGCTTTGCAGTATGCACACTGAACTCATGGTTTTTGAACTGAGATATATTTATTTTCAAATCTTTTTATTTTGAGCCAGTTTTGCTAAATTGTCCAGGTTAGGTTTGAATTTATAATCCTACAGTCTCACACTCCCAGAGTGCTGGAATTACAAGTGTAATTTTGACTGTTTTGAATTGTTTTTGTATATGGTATAAGACAAAAATCCAATTTCATTCTTTCCTTGTTTTACCAGCACTGTAAGTATTGAAATGACTGTACTTTCCTCTTAATATCCTCCTGGATTCCTTTGTTAAAAATTAGTTGACAAAAAAAAATTAGTTGACCACATTTTTGAAGTTATTTCTGAGTTATGTATTCTGTTCCATTATAAATTCAATGCAATCCTTGTCAAAATAAAAATCCCCATGGCATTCTTCACAGAAATAGAAAAAAAATCCTAAAATTTATGTGGAACTACAAAAGAACTTGAATAATCAAAGAAATTCAGACAAAATAAAAGTTAGAGATATGGCAATTCTTGATTTAAAATTATATTTCAAAATTGTAGTAACTGTAATGGTATAATAGTAGAAATGATCTTAAATACAATAACATCAGCAAACTTATTAATGTAGAATTTCTATAATCCAAAATGTTATTCTGAATCCTTGTTATGGCAGCGTCTATTTCTTTAGTGACTCATTAAATATTAATGTTGCAACTAAATAAGAAAAATCTTATTTTCATTGTATCTATATTCCTGAGGGATTTCTCTATCTCCTCTACGTACTGTAGGTATTAGCTGAAAAAGTGACTTCAAGAGAATATCTGGTTTTCTGGAAAGAGAAGAAATAGAAAGTTAACAAGCCTTCATCAAACTTAAATTTTAAAAGATGTATAGGAGTATAGCATGCTGTTCAGAGGGTAAAAGCCTTCCACAGGGAAACTACCTCTGGAAAGGCACAAAGTCATAAAATACACTATTTCTTGAGGTACATATGAATAAGTGGTTAGTGATGGATTAGACATATAGCCATAATTCTTGATTGCTTTCTTAACTCTTGGCTTCATACATCTCTCTGCATCTGTAGAATAGATCTTTAATAAGGCCTTTGTTAGCATCATCCTACAATTTGAAGACCCCTTACATTTATCTGACTTCTTGAAATTCACCAGTGTTCTTATGCCTTAAGGAAGTTTGTCTTTTTTTTTTTTTCTTGCCACTCAGTCAACATGACCGACACCTCTTAAGCAAATACTAGGCCAAAATAAAGCAGTTGTGAGACAATGAACAGCCAGCTCTATGAAGGGTTTACTTTATTATTTGAGCCAACAGGAAACAGTTGATGGGATTGGAAATGCAACACATGTTAAAGAGGTAGACTGAACACAACTTGGGTGATGGAATAAATGGCACTGGAGGGGCTGAGATGTAGTTCAGCAGTGTAAGTGACTGCCTGGCAAGTGAGAGGTCGTGAGTTCAATCCCAGGTACCAAAACAAAGCAAAGCAAAACAAAAAATGTACTGAAATTAAATTTACCATAGTTTGTTAGTAACATTAATAGTATTATCTATTTGAACCTCTTAGAATTCCGATTTTAAAGTAAATAATTCTTAGGATAAGTTACTTTGAAAAGGAAGATACTAGTGTGAATAAGAGAAGACTGCTTTAATAGACTTGCTATTTCAACCATCCACATCAGGAGATATTTCATCCGTTGAAGAGAACTTCTGCAAAAGCTGTAGACTTTTCAGTTGATATTATGAAACAACGTGTCTGGTTTTAAAGAACTGCTAAATTCCCTGAAGTCTGCAGCAAAAATAAACCTGATAAGATTTTGAGGGATTGGATCTCACAATTAGCATCATATTTATTCCTTGATTATAGAAGTATAGTGATCGTCCTTTCTTTATCCCAGTTGCTCTTTCCTTTTGAGCAGTTTCTTTCCCTTTCACAATATCTATTGTACATTTTAGATTTCATTTACTCTTTCAGTTTCAATACACAATGTATTAATCAGTGTTAATCTCCTAATCTATTATTTGTTTTGAAATTCTGTATCATCATTTTTATTCTTTTTTGTTTTTAAATTTAAAAATAAGAAGTATAGTGTTTAACTCATTCATGACTTGAAAGGAATATTATACATTAAAACATCTGTTATGTAAACAGCAATTTATGAATTTGCTACCGAAAATGTTGATACGTAAAAATACACTTAGCCATGAGTGCTCATTGAGCTATCAATTTTTCCAAGTAATCTTTTTTTTTTTTTTTTTATCCTGACAAACTGTCCTCCTGGGCTCTGTGCTGAAACTCAGGAGAAGCAGAGTTGTTTTCCTGTTGAGGAGATTGATTGTATTGAAGATATTAGCTGTTTTCTTTTCACTAGATATCAGTTTTACACTTTTTGCAAAATGACCAGGTATTACTCTTACTGGTCTCTGGCCATCTAATCAACTGAGTACATGCTACTATACAATTAATTGATACCAAATAACTGGAATACTGAAAAAATGATGAATAAATTTTACTAAACTAGAAAAAGTTCAATACTTTAAGACCGATATATTTTGATATATGAGATATATTCAGGACACTGGACAAGACTCACATCAATATGAAGTACTGATTCATTTATGAGGAGTGAATTCACACTCATGACAAGTTTTTCACAAATCTAGTACCTCTCTAAGGGTTGAAGGAATTTAGAAACCTTATGAGGGATCTGAGAATTCTTTTTGTGTGTGTTCCCCAGGCATCATACAGACACAAAATAAAATATTTCTACAACTGTTTTATAAACATGAATGTATTTTTGTCATTAACAAATACATTGAAAAGGTTTCAGACATAAATTTAGCAGCTTTCTTGTCTGCTAGCACAATAAAATATGATGAAAACAAGATATATTAATAATACAAAACATTTTAGAGCAATATGAAAACATATATTTAAAATTCTGAAACCTAGGCTGGGATAGAACATAAAAAATAGAGGGATGCTTATTTGGTTGAGTGTAGAATTATTGAAATGATTCAATTTCCCCAAATTAATCTACATGTGCTATTCATCAATAAGTCAAATATTTTTAGTAACTTTTTAATAACAAAGTAATGACTGAAATAGACATCAGTAAGAATAAGAAAATTGTCAATTTTTTTTTAAAAACCAAAAATAAAGTTATGGGACTTTGATAAATAGTGAATATGTACAAAGTCTCAAATTAAACCAGGTGTGGTGCATGCTTATAATCTCAGCACTCAGGAGGCTGAGGTAGGAGGGATGCCTAGTCTGGGCTATGTAGTGAGTTCAAGGCCTGAACTACATAGAGAGACCTTAAAAAGAAGAAAAGACCTCAAGTTAAGAAACAGTGTAGAAATAATACAGAAATGGATCCCTAAAATAAATTAGACTAAACTATAACGAAAATTTCATGCATTTTAAAGTCATTTAAAATGATTGGACACAAATAAATTAGATCATTCAATGAATGGTGTTAAAATAAATATGGAACTTTCCTTATTTGCATCAAAACAGTTAAGTAATATATTTAAATGCAAAGTATGAAATCACGTAACTATTATCTCTAGGTAAATAATCTATAATCTTAAGATGAGAAAGGTTGTTTAACCGTAAGTTAAACTTGAATTAATATAAGGATGCAGTAGTCAATTTTCCATTACTATCGCAAAATAGCCAAAATGACTCACAAAATTTGTTTTTTTATTTTTCTCATGATTTTGGAAGTTCCAGTGCATGAGCTAGTAGCTACATAGCTTTTGATCTCTGGTCAAGGTGCCAGGTACAAGGTTGACAAGCATCTGGTAGAAAAAATGACTCACCTCATGAGTCAGAGAGCAAAAAGCAAAAAGAAACGAATCTCAAAATCCAATTTGAGCCCACACCTCCAGTAACTAAGGTACTCACCAAAAAGGTTTGCTTCTCAAAGCCTCACCTTTCTAAAGTATCATCCTAGGCTGACCCAAATCATTAATGAACAAGGACTTTTGGGCAACATTTATTCAAACCATAGTAAAGGGCATATTGAATATCTGCATGCCTCAAAAACTAGGTTGACATTCTGTACACATACATTTGCAACTAATAAGTAGTATCAAGTGAAATTTAAAATTTATCTCAAAAGTAAGTGAAAAAAAGAATTTTTTCCTTGTGGCTGTATCTTGAACCATTTTCACATCCACTGGACATGTGACACTTGGCTAAAAACATCTAGGATTACAACAACCTCTTATATTTCATGGGCATAGAGAGCCTTTTTTCTTTTTCTTATTTTTCTCACTATAGTTAAAATAAATAATGAAGTTCTTCAAATTAAATGGTGTGCTTTCATAATCTTATTTTCCTGTTTCTGTGCAAGATACCCTTGCATGTTCTATTTAGTATGGAATCAGATATCAAGTCTCGGACATAAACATAATGAAGTTTACCATTGTGTAGAAATGCTGAACTTCTTCATTGTGAGGTTTTAGTTTCCCTGGGTCATTGTGACCCAATTGCTGGCAGCCCAGGAACTAGAGAGCCACTCAGCAATTAGAAATCAGTCAACAACAGCTCTTGCTGACCAAGTAGATGTTGAATGCAACTGCAAAGTGAAGCTATGTAAATCTCCTTGATTAGTTAACTCACCCACCCAAGGCTATGGGAATTAATGTGTCTCTTGTCTTTAGAGACAGCATGGTAGATCTGATTTATCGGCATTAGGGAACGCTTTTGATATTGAATTCTTTTTTTTAAAAAAAACTGAAATTTTTGGAACACCTCAGTCTTTAGGGCAGGGAAATTCAATTATTAGAATTAATTAATAGGATTGATTTTCTATTAGAATTTATTAGAATGTTTCCATGCCCTTATTTCTGACCTTCCCTAGAGCACATAGATAGCATTTATCATGTTTAGTAAATTAGAGATTGGATATCATCATTCAGAGGAGATGAATTCAGGGTGCATTCAGGGTGGTATGGCCATAGACTGTGTAATATCATTAATTACTGTATCAGACACAGCCAAAGATAATATCTGGCTTTACTTTCTTTGCGGGTATAATGTCTTCACTGGATGAAAATTGAAAAATGAAACCTGGTTAATAGCTTATTTAGGGGATATGATGACAAACATCTATATTCACCCCCACCAAATCCAGTACTCTGAAACTGGTTTACTTGCCAGAGAATAAATTATTTGCTTGTGTGTCTTTTCTTAATTTTTTTTTTTAGACTGACTTCAAACTTGCTATTGTAGTGCAGCCTGGGTTCAAACTTGCAGTCCTCCCATTCAACCTTCCACATTACAAGCCAGGCATGGTAGCGCACGCCTTTAATCTCAGCACTCGGAAGGCTGAGGCAGGAGGATCATTGTGAGTTCCAGACTAGCCTGGGCTACAAAGTGAGTTCAAGGCCTGCCTGAACTGCATAGTGAGACCCTGTTTCAAAAAAACAGGGTTGGGGATTTAGCTCAGTGGCTTAAGAGCCTGCATGGCAGCACGAGGTTGTGAATTTGATTCCCAGTACCAAAAAACAAAACAAAACAAAACAAAAAAAACTTCCACATTATAGGGATTACAGAGCTACACCATATATCTGACTTTCTTTTCTTTTCCCTTTTTTTAAGTCCTGGGGTTTGGATTCAGGGCCTATATATATATATATATATATATATATATATATATGCATATATATGTATTTATTTATTTGCATGTATATATCTATCTGTTTATTTATTTAGAGACAGAATCTTGCTTATTTACTAAATTGGGCCAGGTTGGTATCCCAGAGTGCTGTAAGTATAAGCTTCTATCACCAAACCCGGCTCATTCATGTGTTTTAGAGACACAGACAACTTCGTTCCTCTACTGAAAGCTAACAATGTCCTATTTATAGAAACAAGTCTTTTTCTTTTTTGCTTTCTTTTTTTTTTTTTTTTTTTTTTTTTTTTTTTTTTTTTTTTTTTTTTTTTTTTTTTTTTTTTTTTTTGTTTGTTTGTTTGTTTTGGGAATCAAACTCAGGACCTCTCAGTTGCCATGCAGATGCTGTGCTGCTGAGCTGTATCCCTAGCCCTAGAAACAATTCTTATAATTAAGTTATCTCCTCTAAACTCTTTCAAACTCATTGTTTTGACATTACTAAAAATTAATTGAAGAGGATTTGAAAATTTCCTTTTGCTGAAAGTGTCACTCTAATTTTTTTTTAATGTCTTTTTTAGACAGGGTGTCACTATGCAGCTCAGGCTGGCCTTGAGCTCACTTTGTAGCCCAGGCTGGTCTCAATCTCTCAATGATCCTCCTGCCTCAGTCTCTAAAGTACTGGGAATACAGGTGTGTGCCACTACACTCAGCAGAACACTCTAATTTTGCACTTCTCTAAAAATATTTTACAGTAGGTTAAAATATACCTGCTTAATGTGGGGCGATTATTTTACTCATTTTTAATCTTAAAAATACAGATAACACTTACTAACAACCACTTGGTTTTTTAAGCACTTTATGGGTATTAACTTGTATAATCATTCTAAATGCCTATGAATATAGCTGAATACACTGAGAAAGAAAGTGAAGTGCATTAACAAACCTCGCTTCTAATGGGCAGAACCAGGATTTAATCATTAACAGTCAGAAACTAAGTTTTACCTCTACTAAATATTGCAAATTATCAAAAAGATATTCTAAAAGTGTGATATTGAGCTGAAGAAACAAAACTATGATTAGGTATGTAAATTTTGTTTGTGACTCTTGCTAATTTCTGAGCATGTAGCATATTTAAAAAGATAATAAAAACCAACTTTAACCCATTATGTATTTATTATGCTATGAAAATTGATCTTAGCCTGATGTATTTCTGAGATACCTGCAGCACATACTATGAGTTTATCACGGGTAAAGCAGAGCTCAGGTGAGGTTAACTGTCACTTGGGAGAAAATTTCAAGAGCAGTGATAATCACAACCGCAATGTGTGGTGGTTAATATTATATTTCATCCTGGACCCTAGTTTTGGATAAGATGTATATTAAATAAGTGTACTTTGTGTGTATTATATTACCCTTCATAATGTGAGTGAGCATCATCCAGTTGTTGAAGGCCTGAATAGATCAAAAGAACTAGGCCTCTTTGAACAAGAGCAATTCTACTTCAGGCTGTTTTCACACATATGCTGCACCATTCACTTTTCTGGGTATGTGGGTCATGTGGCTTACATAAAATTACCACAGTTACAGACTTCAACAATCCGGTGAGACTATTCCCTATAATCTCTCAATCTGTCTCTTCACCCTTATACCACACACAGCACAAAGGTACACAGACACACCACACACACACACACACACAGTTGTTTTGTTTTGTTTCTTAAGAACTCTAAATAATACATTATGTTTATTGCCATTTTTAGGATGTTTTTAAAGTATGCCTAAAGGAAACAGAAAAATGTACTCAAAAGAGAAAAACACTGAGATAAATATAATGATGACATCACTCTGTCCATAAAGTTTAACTTTTATTGAAAGGTGTGAGTGATAGATTCTGAAGGTCCACAGAGTATGATATTCCAAACGATGAAGTGAGCATGTCATAATGATTTAAAAATTTGGTTGAGTTACTTGAATGTGAAGAAATATTCTTGATCAAATGGAGAATTGTGATTGTGTGTGGATATGTATTAAATGGTGACTTGAAACAGAATAAGATTCACATTGCAATTTATGGAAATGCTTCACCCCGAAGTTGGGGGTTGCAGTAGAATGACTACAATGTACAGAACATATTGATTGAATTATCACCAGAAAATAGAGTATGTCCAGTCTTAAAGCTACAAGAATGAGGAAAAGCTAATAAAGCTCAGAGAATGCTGTAAAAGAGGAACTGTTAAAACCTGATAATTTGAATGTGGGAAGTAGAGGGTTGAAGATTCAACAAATAATACTTAGTTTATGGGTCTGAGGAACACAGAGTTTGCAGTTTGCACTCATAAAAGTCTGCTTGATTTTCAGACTCCCTCACAATTTCCTGGAAGAAACATAATTGAGTTTTTGGAATGAATGGAATGGTTTAGATGTACTTGAAGCAGACCATAGTCCATTCTGCCATAAGAAGTGGATTGTCAGATTTATTATTGTATAAAAGTGAAAAAATGTTATTAAGAACAAATGCTCAGATTTCCTAACTTTTCCATGTTGATATTTCAAGTTATAAACCACAGTATGCAAATGCTGATTTTATACTTTTCCAACCAAGTATCTTTCTCTGTTTCAGAATTTTATTAACATAACTGCTTTTTGAGTTTTGCTGGTTGGGAATCCACTGCTACATCAATCTTAGAACTTATTAGATTTGATCTTTAAAAGGAAAATTTAAGCATGAAAAGATATATACTTCAAAATTAATGGTGAAATTATTAATAAATACATAGTCCTAAATTATAAGTGTCTTTATTACTTACAATTAAATAAAGGTGCATTTTGCCTTTCAATTATTCCATGGGAATTGCACAAAGGAAAATTTATGTCCAGAATTTTTCCCTAATTTTTTTAGAAGGATACAGTAAGTAAGAATGTATTTATTAATATGACATTCTGGTACTTCCAGAATATTCTGGCATTGCTGGTGTTAAAAGAACTGCTCTACAACTGTGGAAGTAATGAGAACAGATAATGTGTATCTATGTGTGTTGTTGCTTATGTAGACAACAATATTTTTATTATGTAGCAATCTAATTGGTGTTATAGCATTGTCAGTTGTCGATTGTATTGTCCAAGATCCAAGACAACTATCTCCAATGTTTTTATTTAGTACTTATACCCCTGGTCATTCTTTATGCTTGTAGAGTTGATGCTGTATTAATGATCATTCCTTTTCATTGTACAAACAATACTCAACACCCACAATTCTAGGGAGGAGAGATTTAATTTGCCTCATTGTTTCAGAGGGTTCTGTCCATTGTCTTTTGGTTCCAAGACAGGAGCTACATGCCAAAAGGGTGTGATGGAACAAAATTGCTCACTGAATGCCAGCCAGGAGGTGAAACAAGGGAACACTATCAAAGAGGCACTGGTCAGGGACCCAAAATAACCCCTTCATGACCCACCCAGATATGCCTAGAGGTGTGTTTTACTAATCCCTTATGCAGTTCACAAGCCAGTGCAGTTCACCTTGCCTCTGAACTGTCACAGATGCTGACCTAGAAGTTTAGTTTCAAGTTTACTTCTTGACTCAGACCATCATAGTGTGCAGGTTTAAAAGCATGTTCTCTAGACACAAATGGCTAGTGCGGTGTTCACTAGCTGTGTTAACCTGAGTATACTTCAGTTTTCTTATATATATGTATGATGGGTAAAATAATTTTACTTGTTTGATTGTTCTGAAAATTGAAATTCTACTCCTATTCTTACAGGGCAGAATCTGAAGCAAGATTTAAGAAATTAACCCTTTTTTGGGGGGAATGGAGGTTTCCAGCATAGTAAGAATGAGAAAAAAAAAGATAGTAAGGTACCTAAAGAGGTAAAATGCTGTGATGCAGATTCATCAGGCTGGCCACTATTTCTCAACAGACATTTTTGAAGGCATACTCACTCTGTACACAGCAGTCATTTGGAGGAGTTAGAATAAGAAACAGTCAAGGAAAAAAGAAAAGAGAAGGAATTTATCTTTGTGACTATATATGACCTGTTTTCTCTTGGTCAATGTTCACCTCATTGTAGAGGCAGACTCCTGCAACTCCATACTGTCCTTTAATTCATGGTGATCCCTCAAGAAATCTTGTAGAAGGGTTCATGGAAGTCAGAAATTGAAGAGGAAACTGCAGAAGTACTGACTATTTCTGTGAATGCAAAAAGAATCTGTCAAGAAGATCTGAGAATATGCCAGAGTGCTCAATGCTCTGAATTCATATTTGGAAGACAATTAGAAGAATATCCAATGATAGCCAATGACAGTGTGTCAGCTATGATTACTATGAGACTGCTGAAAAGAAATAAAACAAGAAAAAGGATGCCATTTAATAGTGAATCTAATGAAATTCTAATCGTCTTAAGGTTTTGTCTGATGTCATGTGTTAAACTGAGACATAACTACAACTCCATTTGACAGACACAAAGGAGCTAATAATTGGCAACCGCCATCCCCCTGAGGTTTTGCCAACAAAGACAAAGAATAAATCAGGGTAATTTCAGATTAAGCTCATCTCTAATTTGGAATATGACCTGTGCACCAAGGAGTGCCGCCCGCAGAAAGGAGTGAAGTAATTCCAGTTTGGAGCAGATGCCAGAACAAATGGGGGAACATTATTTGACTTTTTCTCTGGGAGTTTCCATTTAGTAGCATCTCTTTATGACTTTAAGGTTTGCTGGAATGTATTACGGAAGAGGAGTGGAGTCATGGAACATGTCATGAAAGGACAAACAGCTATAACTTTGTGGGAGCAAAGCACAAAAAGTTTCTAGTAAATGGAGTTCTGCCCAGAATCACAAGGATGAACCAGATCAATGCCCTCACTATAAAGTTGATCTAGTAAAAGCTATGGGCTGCTTCAAGAATGAAACAATAAAAGCACAAATGCAAAAAAAAAAAAAAAAACTATGTAAATTTATGGTACTTCTCTTTCTCTAGCTGATATCCTGTGTCTCAAGCAAAGAATTCCTCAAGGTGTTTAGCAAACCATTGCAATATGGCATTTTTACAATCATCAGTGTGTCATCTTCTGACTTCTGCAATTATGCAATGCAATTTCAAACTCACTGTGTAACTCTAAAAGTTGACCTAGCAAAATTTGTTTTCTATAATCTTAACCAGTTTTACAGAAAACAAAATGCTTTGCATTTTATCCTAATTAATATCAGTAAAATGGAAAGAGACCAAATGTATTGGGTCTGTCTGTTTGCATGTTAAGTGGGATTCCCTCCTTGAAGAAATTTTTGGATTGTCAAGGGATTAAACTGGCAGCTGTCAGGCTGTTCTCATGCAGACCACAGAATTCACCCCTCCTTCTTCATGTCTTACCAAGATTTATGCCAGATGCCCAGAAAGAAGGACTGGAGTTTAAAATCTTACAGTCAGCAAAGAGGGAGGGCGGGTTACAGAATTAAAAGTGGATTGCTTCAG
>RJWM01032940.1:0-21038 GCA_004363535.1 Dasyprocta punctata | reverse complement strand
GGAGATAGCTGCATATGAGAGGGTTGGGTCTTTTCAGTATCAGCTGTAGTACTACTTCCTCCACTATGCCCATCTTTCTGCTCCTGCTTTATTTAAAGGGTTATAGAGGTCTCTGGAGGTAAATGAAGAATATGTCAAATATCTACCTTTCCTATCCAACTACTATGCAACCTTTAGGGATAGTTTTAGCCCTAGTTTTGATACCTCCCTATAAGCTTTAGTGGATCTTTAGAAAATACCACTCAGCCTTTCCTTTGCAGGTATCCCATAACTTCATTGTACATAAGTGGCCAACCTTACAGCATTTGCCCAATCCAGACAACATGTCAGGAACCTTCACACTGTCTTTCCCACAACTGGACCCACTGGCCAACTGATCTGCAGTTGGCTTGTAGTCTAGACTTAACACTGTGGTCCAGGCCGTACTGTGCAATGATGAGCTTTTACTTTGATAGTAGAAACTTTGTGAGATGTGTGATAAAAAATTTCCCTCAGAATGGTTATATATTTTTTTTTTCTGATAGCCTGGATTTCTAGGAGTCCTGATTAGCCTCTCTTAACTTTAAGCCTGACTTTGTGGGCTGTGATTATTAGTAGTTCTAACCAGTTTCTTTAGGATGGTATTATATATGATCTAGCTGAACATAGCTCTTTAACTATTGGAGATTATGGCAAATACCTTGTTTAGTTAACCATAAACCTACAGGACACTTGGAACTTTAAGAAGAAAGCTGGTGAATTCTTCATCCCAAATAGTAAAATGCTAAACTTCCACAGAGTCTAATGTAACCATTGCTTTTTTTGGGGGGAAGGGGAATTTGGGTTCAATTTGCCAAAAAAACTTTTACATAAATTGATAATAGAAATGATTTTTAGCATTTCCTAACAGATTCCCTGATGTATCACTTCAAGCATCAATCTTGGTTATACAATTTAATTCTAATTTCCATAGAATCTGATTTTAATGTCTGGTTTTTGAGCCAGGATAACTGGGCTGCCAGTTGGGTGCAGAGTTCACAGAGGTTTGCTAATGGTTAGCCAGAATGGTTCCTCTTCCTAGCTCCTGATGCTACCAAACATGTCTCTTGAATCCAAAAGGAGGTCATCTAATTTCTTCCCTCCATGGCCCAGTTTCTAAGCTCTTATAGCCATCTAATTCTATCTAGTTTTTTGAGGTATTTATATTATTATTATATATAGGTGTTTTTATGACAGACGTATTTTCAGACCATCTTATTACTTCACCTAGCTTGCTTCTAGGCTTTGATAAGTACATTTGTGATTTTCCTCACAGGTTTTGTTTTTTTCTGCAGGAAAAACCAAGGTAACTCCCCAGATGAGGTCCTTTCTGATATATCCATGGCTGCAGCTGTGATCATATGTTACCATAGGTTTCTTTAGGCCTCAGAGCCAAAGAACTCTGGGTTTGGCAAGACCTGACTGTAGAGGTGGCGCCATCAAATCCAGCTCTAAACAGTTCAGGGGACCAGAAGAACCATCTCTTTTAGGTGCTATAAATCTCTTTTTGGATGCTAGGTTTTCCATGACACAACATTTCTATTCTTATACCTTCAGTTTTTGCCTCCAGGTACATATCTTATTCATTCCTTCTAGGATCCTCAGTGTTGAGGTTTTGTTCTCTGGGACAATTCCATTTCTGGGCAGTTGGATTCAATTTGATATTTCCATATATCAGCTTGAATGGCAAGGTCTTGCAAATTACTAGAGAGCCTCTGTGCAAGTTAAGAACAAAGAAGACAGTTTATCTCTTTAAGTGTTAGGACTTTTAACTCTGTGTTTTTATTTTCCCTTTCAGGGTGGTTTGACTTTCTGCCTGAGTCGTGTCTTATAGATCATGTATGTGCTCTAGCTGGGTATGCTTTCTTAGGCCTTGCTCAGCTCTTAAAAGGAGATTAGTTTATTGTTTTCTGGGGGCGAGGGAAATCCTATGATCAGTAGAAGTCTGTCCTTTTTTGGATGTTGATAGAGACTTTTCCAAATCTTCCAGCTGCACAGTCTATGGCTTCACAGTGGTACGAAGGGACCTATGCCTCTGTAGTAGGGAACCCTAGACTATGTTCTTAACTATGCTCACTCCTCTGTGATCACGAGTGGACCATTGCACCTCTCTGGGCCTAGTTTCTTTACTATAAGGTGAAGGTGGTGAATGGATGATTGCTAATGTTCCTTCAATCTGTAAGTCATTTTGAAACTCCTTGAGAATGTACTTAGGAAAAGCCTTTCTGTGCTTACCTCAGATCTGAGAAAAATGCCAGTCTTCTGAAGATTGTCTTATGCTTGGGAGTCCCTGTTTTCAGACATGACACACAAAATTTACAATAAACTGGCACCAACTAGTATCTGTTTCTAGCCATTAGAAATCTAAGAATGACAATTTCTCAGTCTTGCCAAACTCTGGATGAGCTGTACAGAGTAAGTTCTGAGCCAGCCATGCTATCCTTGGTCTTTACTTTTATAAGACCTGTCAAATATTTATGGGCTTTCCAAGAAAGTACAGTCAACAATTTTGGGGTGGCTAATCTATATATAACAACTGCTCTTAAACATGATTTGTTTCCTCTCCTGGCTTATAAAGAGGATTTTTGAAAGGAGAAAAGTTTTGTTTGAATTTTCTCAGAACCACCAAGTCCTTTAAAGTGGATATTTGGCAAATCTTTTTCCCTAGAGTTATCTGTCGTGGCTGGCCTGGCCAGATCTTTTCCCTCTCTCTTAGAAGGAGTTTGAACTTTCACTGATTTATTCCTTACCACATTTGGTTTGGTGAAAGGCTGATGGGAAGGTGATACTATCCTCATACTGCTGTTTCCTCTGGAGGTTAAGTCTCCAGGACTTATCTTGTCCATTTTCTGAGACCCAACCCCCACCTCTCCATCCCTGCCACTCTGTCAGGTGTGAGTACATTATTCTGGAAGCTGGGCAGAGAGTGAGGAATGGGGATTGAGGAAACAGAAGCTAGGCATAAAAGGTAAAGAAGATCTCAGGGTTTTTAGAGTGACCAAGAGTCAAAACCAGAGGAAGAAGTCAGGCTAGAGTATAACCCAAAGCCAGATTCAGGACAACAGTGATACAGGGGAGTGAAACTCCCAACCTACTCGATGTCTGGTATGAGTTCATGTTCTCTAAAATTGAAGAATGAATTTTAGGAACAACGCAGGTTAAGAGCAGAATATATTTATTGAGAAAAAGAAAGCTTCTGTCTGGGAGAGAGACAGAAGGGGTCCCGAGTGGGTTGCCAAAGATTCTATCTTTCCTAGGGACTTTTATAGAGCAAAACCATGAGATGAGGTGGGTCAAACATGACAACTCCCAAGGTGGGCGTAAGGTGGGGCAGAATTATGGTCAACCAATAAGATTGATTGCTCAGGGAAAATTGATTAAATAGGAAACAAATGGGGGAGCGAGTCACAGGGCAAGTGGGCGTGCTTAGAGCAGTGACTCTTCCCATAGTGGGTTGGAATGGTGACTCCTGGCTTCCATGCAGTGATAGAAAACTATTTAGAATATCAATCCTTAGGATGTGGGTGTATTTGTTTGATCTTTTGCCTTGAGGCCTGGCCCACAGTGGAGGTGTCTGGCTCCCCACAGTTGCAAGGTATCTGGGCTTCTGCAGTGGCTCCTTCAAGGGCCCAGCCCTGTCTGACTGCTTATAATATTTCTATGTAACTCAGTTGCCTGATTAGAAAGGCAGATAAAATAAAATGGTCAGTCAAGGAAGGCAATGAAAGATTCACTCAGCATCCAGAGCATCTGCAAAGCTGAAGGAGCAGGAGGAGAGGGAAAATGTGAATTCCAGCTACGGCAGTGCTTAGTGCTTGAGAGACTGCTTTGTGTTAGTCCTGTCTCCTGCATGTGCTGATGACAATTTCCAAGCAGGACGAGCCCATTGAGGACATCTGGTGAGAAAGTTCTTGATGTCATCAGGTGCTGTTCTTGTACTTCTCTTCAGATCAAGTCCTCTACATTCAGTGGATCTGCAAGCATCCAGGCCTATTCCCTATGTCTGGGGTTGCACTTTGAAGGTTCAAAACATCTGAGCACACTAAGAAAGTGAGACCCTAAGCATCTGAATTCCCCATAGAACATTATCTGGTGGCCTGAGGGTCTTTATGTATGTAATCTCCCCTCGCCCATTCAGTTAGTGCTAATATGGCACCTGTAATGTATCTTTCTCTGTTTCTTGCCTGATGCTGCATCTCTGTGTTCCTGAGTCCTTGGGCTGCGTTAAACTCTTTTCAGTGGGTGGGCCAGGTGTTCTTTCTGGCTACAAATAAAACAGATTGTAAATGGAAGCGGTCTATTTATCTTTGCACTTTTATCCAGTAACCAAGGGAGGCCCTTACTGTTTTCTGGCCCAAACTTTCTACCAGTTACTTTTTCTTTCTTCTCAAGCTTGAAAGATTTGAAGCCATGTATCTCCCTGTGGTGCCAGAGAGCATCAGCCTTATCTGTGGCTTGGCTCAGCACTGCTGGCTTCATAGTCTTGACCTGCAATTAGATTTTTCTGAGACTTTCTTACTAGCATTGATGCAGTCCAATTAATTCAGTAAGCTTCCTGTAGTATCTGTCTGTCCTCCTTCATTCATGGATATAATGTTTCTTTCAGCCACTTCCAGATTGGAACATCCATTCTCCAGGCTGAAGAAAAAAGCATCCAGACTTACACATTTTTCTAAACAGCCAAGTTAAGCTTTGCATTTTATAAGTGGTTTCTTTAAGTGTAATGTGAGAAATGTCATCCTGTGGTGATTGTTGGATTGTATTTGGTTGAGTCCAACTCTGCTTCCACTGGTTTATACTCCTAATCTTCTTTGTCTTCCACTTCCAGAGGTCCCCAAATTCTCTGTTCACATTATGTTAACATCTTAGGCTATGACATCCATAGGCCAAACAGAATATTAGGTCTGTCAACTAAATGGTTAAGTCCCAACAACTTATTAAGTATTTGTATTCTCGTAAGGTGATAGCTACTTGAAAAAACAATACGCATAAAATGGAAAAGTATTTTTCTTGTTTATTATTTGATAAACCAAATTGTATACATATAATGCATGACATATATTTTGAAATATATTGTAGAATGGCTAACAAGCTAATTAACCTTTGAATGACCTTACATACTTATGATTAACTTTAGGTGAGAACATTTAATCTATCCTGTTAGTAATTTTCAAGTATACAATATATTGCTCCTAACTGCAGCTATCAGATTGTACAAGGAATCTTTTGAATTTATCCTACTGGCTAACTAAAATCTTGTGTCCTTTAATCAACATCTCCCTGATTCCCCCAAGAAAAGTATTTTTACTTTATTTTTTACTAGCCACAGTGACTTATTAATGAGATTTATGTGCCTGTTGGACCCTGCACAACTTTTTGCATGTTGAAATTAGATCGGATATTTCTCCCCTTATTTCCTGTTCCACATTGATTTTTATGCTATGCTTGCTTTTTATTATAGCAACTGCCCCAAATCTAGTTTTGTAAAGATATGATGTCATTGAAAGGAATGAAATACAATTTAATGTAGAAACAGAGCTATATTGTGCTACTAGTCCCTGGGATGTCTGACAGAAGCCAAGCACTGATCCTTTTCCCTCAAAAATTTAAACATACACTGTGACTGATCAAGCTAAGCTCCTTGTGGCTGAGGAAGCCACTGAACCATGGTTCACTGACTATACTCATGTTTTATAATTTATATTTGTAGCCAACTTGTGTAGAATGCCCACTATGTAGCAGGCATCATGCTGAGTGCTTTATATGTAGTAAATTATTTCATCCTGGTCATATCCCATTTTAGCGATAAGAAAACTGAGGTTAAATGAATTTCTTCAAATCCCACAGCATATACGTGACAGTGCCAAGTTTTGACACCAGGCCAAACAGGCCAGTGTGGTGCCAGAGCCCCCTCCAAGCTGGGCTGCCAACCTCTTTCTGGGTATTGTTCTGCTTTTATTCACAACAATGGCACTAAGTGTGTTTACTTACTAAATCCAAGTGAAAATCTTTTTCATTTGGCTTTACAAGTATTTCCAGACAAGGATGTTTCTTTTTCATTTGTAAGTTTTCTCTAAAATGAAATAATCTGATTTTCTAAATATGTTTCCAAGACAGTACGTGGTTACGTCTTTTTCATCATCTTGTGGTACGGGTGTTTTAGTAACTGGGCTGGTCTGAGGCATGCCAGTGCCCCTTGCTTCAGGCTCTTCCGATGACTGGCTGACTGTTGGCTGTCAACAGGTGATTCGTGGGTGGAGCTCAAAGGCCACTCAGCCAGTCCACTCATTTCACACCTCCTGGCTAAAGACCCCAGGAGGAACTGTTTTCTGCATCAAGATTGTTCGTGTTAAAGAAACATGCCATTTGTTTAGGACAAATGAAAAGCAGGTATTTTAGTTTCTTAGGCCACCTGTTCAGAGCAGGCGTGGTGGGCAGCCCAATCGGCCTCACCTGGGAGCTTGTTAGCGCTGTAGAATCATAGCCCCGCCTCCACTTGCTGAATCCGATTCTGTGTATTAAAAACAGCCTCTGGCAATTCATCTGCACATTAAAAAAACTGTTTTAAGCCTCAGAGTGTGCCTGTGCCTGCTTATTTATTTACTTCCATGGACAGAGAGCATCATTCTTAGTCACTTAAGTTAAATATTCTGCCCAGAACTTGAATGGTCTTTAGAAGAGAGCTAAAACTTCTTTGGGTTTCAGTTTTTCCCGTCAAATAAAGTTAGATCACATAATCTCTGTGGTTTCTCCCAGTTCTATGGTTTTAGTAAAAATCCCTAAGCAACAGAGCTTTGTAACACTTTATTGCTTCTATTTAAAGCCACGTTTGAGCATTCACACATTTTTAGCCCTATCTTACAACCAGCAACTAAAACTAAGACTTTCCCAGAATGTAACTTAGAATTGCTTGCATCAGAATCACTTGGGGACATTACTAAAATGTAGATTTTAGGTGCCAGCCCAGTCTTTCTGAATTGAAGTCTCTGGGGGTAGGTTCTAGAAATCCACATCGTGTTGGAGTGTAGGTATTAACACTTTCATGCTGCTTTCCAAATACAGAGGTCTCTATTGATTTTCTTCCCTGGTTACTTCCTCTTGTTTTATAACTCCACATACTTCCTTGCTGCCTTTGCAAAATGGAGACACAACAGAAGAAAGGAGCACCCCGCTATATACACAAAGGGGTGCCTTATGGTGACATCCTGGAAAGGGAGCTGGTTTGGAGAGAGGAAACGCTGAATTTGTGATAATAGCATGGGATTTGAATATAGGGGTCTAGAAAACATTTGAGTCTGGACCAGGAGTATACATTATAGAGATTTGGGGTAAAATACAGATTTGGGGGTACCAGACATAGGATTGGGAACCCAGCCACATCAGGCATAGAGGGTTGTAAAGCAAAAAGAACAAGTCACATTGAAGTATAAGAAGATGCATTCCGGGGGTGGGAGTAGGAGTGGGCTGATGTGGCAAGAGAGCTGCAGAGGACTGAAGGGTTCAACTTTGAGGACTGCTCAGAGTTAGGGCAGTCAGTGAGGTATCTCAGGGTGGCTTGAGAGACAGAGGGACAAGCAGGACAGCTTTTCTGGGAAGAGAAGGGCATGGACATGGCCAGTAGGCAGACACAGTTGGAGCAGTCTGTCATCTTCTGAAGGACTTGGATGCTGGGAATGAAGGCTCAGTCTCTTTAGTGGGCCACGCAGTCAGTTTGTCTGTGATTTAAGAGGTCAGTGGCAAGTGAAACAGGGTGGAAGGTGATGCTCCTGTGATTGAAGGTGGGGCCTATTGGTACTTTGGCAGGGTAGGGAAACTGCTGGGTTGCTTTGAGGCGCTGGCTTCCTCAGTGGGGCCTGGGTATTTGTCCTCCATGCTGGTGCAGTGTATACATGGTAGTGACTCTGAAGTTGGCAGCTCCAGAGGAAGTGATGTGGGTGCAGCGGGGAAAATGGTTGGTAAAAACACAAACATTCTTGGCCAGTTGGCAAACATTGGGAGCAGCAAGCTGGAGGCAAACAGATGTCAGTATTTAACAAGATGTTAGGACTTTTTGGAAGTAAGAAAGCCCTTCTCTAACCCGCTTCTAGGAGGGGTTGGTAATTTGCTTCCTCATTTGAACTCTGTCAGCTACTTACCATAATTCAAACACACTGGCTTTGCTTGGCAGATGGTCAACTTCTCCAGGGAGCTTGGACCATGGACACCATCAGGCCAATTCGAGCCTTTCTTGAGGTGTGCCATATGTATGTCCCGTCTTTGGTGAGTGAGTATTGAAAAGGCTCGTGCTGCCTCTTCAGGAGCCACAGTGTAAAGGGATTGATGTACAAAACTCTAGTAAGAGGCAGGCTCATGTTATCTGTATGCATAGGCACAAGTTTTCTGGTTATGTGTTGTTTTCTGGTTAATTCAGTTTTAAAGTGAGCTATGGAGAAGCAATTGGTAGTTTTTTTTAAAGAAAAGAAAAATATACTTTATTCTAATGCCATTAGCAACATACATATGGTCATTTTGAAAGCAGTGCTAGAATTCAGTTTATTTAGATCAGCATTTGTTAAATGACAGTTTGATAGGTCCCGAGTAGAGGATGGAGGGTACAGAGATAAATAAGCATGGTTTTGGCTGCAAGAAGGAGCTCAGACTTGTGGGGGAGACAACCACGGAAGCGCATAATTACAGCTCATCTTGGCACATCCTGCAATTGGGCCATCACTGGATGCTAAGGAAGCATAGAAGGGGGGACAAACTCAGGAGGTGATTTTGATTAAACCTTAAAGAACAAGTAGGAGTTTAAACTGCTGAGAGACTGTTTTTTTCTTTTTAATCAGTAGGTGGGATGATATGATTCCTCTCTGACAGTCTTTGGAGGCAGGACATGTGGTTTTGGTGTTAGGGGTATGTTAGGGACTTTTAACTCCTGAAGAGCAGCCATCACAGACTCAGTCATGTCTTCTCCCCCGTACTCTTTCTTTCACTTCTCTCTTCACTGACATCCTTCTTCATCGAAGAGGTCTGAAGCAGGATGGAAAACAATAGTCATGATGACTCTGTTCCCTTGCTAACTCCTCACTGCACATATTGGGTTGGATAGAAGATATAAAGGTTTTTGAGAGGCTGCCCCATGACAACATGTGGCCAGTACAAGAGCTGATTGGGTGGGCACTGAGGAAAAGGCCAGGATGTATACATAGGGATTGCTTTTTGGTTTGGGGTCTAGAATCTCATACCTGGCTCTCTCTTTTGGGAAATGATCTAGTCTTGCCTTTCTTTTCCAACCAATAATATTTGTGCTGTATACACATTGTTTCCAGAACAAGAGTATCCAAGGAAAAATGTGAAGCAAATTTTCACAATATGCTCCCCTCTTGGTGAGACTACTCATGCCAGGAAGAACCCATTCCTCTCAGTGGGAGCTTCCCTGCCCCGCTTCTTGTGTGCGGGGTAAGCGGTGCTGTCTTGTGTGTCTCTCATGCTCGTGGCTGCAGAGGGGCAGTAGTTAAATTGGAAAGGTGGATCTTTTCCATTCAGGAAAAACTGGTTTGCACTAGTTTTATACAGAAGCTGAAGTGTGGAGAAATGGAGTAAGGGAGAAGGTTCTTTATTTTTGATGACTATTAGAGAAGGAAAAGCACAGCAAGGAGCATATAGCATAGTGTTGAGAGGTGTTGGGTACCGATGTGGCATCGGCAGCAGAGTATGAACAAAACCAGGACACCGTGAAGAAGATCAACCTGGATTTGTGCCAGGAGGATATGCAAATTCATGGAGGGCTCTATCTAACTTAGGGAAACTTGAATATAGCCTGGTTATTAGATGATGTTAAAGGCTTATTAATTTTTTTAGTTGCAATAACGGTAGTACAACCAAGAAAAATGCCTTCATATGTAATACATGCACACTGTAATATTAGTAGGTGAAATGTCATAATATCTGTAATGTACTTCAGAATATTTCAGCAAAAATGGTAACCAAATATGGTAATCAGCCAATAGATTATGCATCTATCTGGACTAGTCATACTATTCTTTCTACTTTTCTGCATGATTAAAACATTTCACTGTAAATTAAAAAACAAAAACAGCAAAGAGTTCTGGCTCTGGAGGCAGACTGCATAGGTCCAAATCCTGGCAGCCGGTCTTAATCTCTGCATTCCATTTTGTCCTCTTTAAAACAGGATAGTATGATAAAAGTTTGTACTGCGTAGAGTTGTGAAGATTGACTTTATAATATACAAAGTGCATTGATGACTGGTACCAATACCTATTTTACTGTTATTACCATTATTAAAATGCAACCATGTTAAGAAGTTAGAATGTGAAACTTAATCTAGGGCTGAGAGAGAATATTACTTCTGGAGAAGCCAGACAGAGGTACCCAACTTGGGTCATATTCTAATTTATGGAGAATTCAGGGGAGCAGCCGTGGAGCCAGGCTTGATGGGAAGCCAGGATCCTAATGGCACCTCACACTTGAGAGAATGGTCTAGATGTTGTCAGAGAGGAGGCTCATATTTAAAAACAGATGTTGAATCACCAGCTTAGGTGGTTGAGTATATTAGATTATGACACGGATGTTGTGTTGCTCATCCATCTACAGAACTGGGGATATATAGCCACTGTGATGCTTTTCTTCTAAACAGGGAATTTTGTATGTAGGTGTGGCGGATGCTACAAAAATATAACTCAGGTGGTATCTGGAAATTCTGCTGCCCTAGAGAAAGTCCTGAGCCTCTGGAGTTGCACAGTACAAAGATTTTCAGGATTCATGATGGGAATAGGGAGAAAATGGGCTCATTAGGTGTACCAGTCAGTGACCCTGCAGGAAACAGATGGCCTTCCCATGTTGAGTAACCCAGGAAGGTTTAATGAAGGGGTTTTACAAAGGTGTGGGCAGGGATTAGCAATGAGGGGAGAGGTCAGTTTCCCTAGACTCAAAGGAGTAAGGGAGTGGCTCCTAGAACGTGGAGGCAGGGTTCTAGTGGGAGAGCTACTCAAAAGCAGGTGTGACTTTGGGTCAAGGGTCATAGTTGGGCCATCAGGCCACATGGGGAGGATACGGAAGGAGGGGAAATCCTGACTTTACCTTCCTTGCTTTCTCTGATGTCTTGCCAAGGCTTTCTATAGGTTGAATCCAGAAGGATGTTGGAGGGGAAGGGAGTCTTGCTCCCCACAGGCCAGCCTCCCAGCACTGTGCATGCTGTGAAGGGTTGGAGATGTGCTAGAACAGGTGGCAACTGAGGCGGAGGCAAACAGGAGTCTTCTAGTCCACAAAAAGGCTATGGGGGAAAACAATATTTTTTCCCAACCACCCTCTCATTCACTTCCCCATTTCTACTGTAGGACCCAGGTCATCTCAGTTCCCTACACAGCTCCAGTAGCTTCACGCAAACATCACTTCCTAAGGAGGGTGGGTAAGCCATTACATGCAGATTGGCAGAGGACTTTAAATCTCCACCTGGGAGATCCAGGGAGAGCTAGAAGGGACATTAGAGATAATCTAGCCTATCAACATTATTCCTTCAGATGAGAAAACTGGGCTCCCAAGTGGCCAAGTGATTAGTCCACTGCTGCTTAGTGACACAGCCAGGAAGAGGACCTCGTATCTGCCACTCAGTAAAACAATCTCTCCTTGAGGCCTTAATCCTACTCTCTTTCTGCATCCCTCGACCTTGACTGTTCCTCCTTATGTCTTCACCCCTGTCCTTGTTGTGATGGGAAATGGTCTTGATATTATAATGACCTCTAAGTGTGCTTTATACATAGTTGGCACCTTAAGCAGAAATCTTGGAAATGAAGGCTCACAACCAAATTAAGACACTCAGATCACATGGTTTCTTGAATCAATTTCAGACATACAGCAGAGAACCCAAAACACAACAACAGCATCACCTCAAAAACACAAGAGGAAAGATATGGGATAGGTTTATGCACCTGTGTTAAGGTACAAGTGGTAAAAGGATCATATCCTTGACTTTTGTAATATGCCCAAGGATTGTATGCCCTGTCCACCTCCGTACCATGTTGGCTTTTCCTGCTTATGGAGACCAGAATTGACAGGTGAGTGAGAGAACACACAGGTAGAAGGTGCATGTGACTGACACATACTTGCTTTTTCAGAGTTGTTAGCTGTGGATTTTGTTTTTTGCAGTTTATGTCTATGTAACAGCCCATCTCACAGAGGGGAGAGTGCCAGAGTAGGTTACACTTTCTTGCTGTAGCAAAAGCTGTGGATTTTGTATGCATGGCTTGGATCAAAGACTCCTGAAGCCTGAATGGATGCCACAGTTAGCAGTCATTGACCAGCATGAATGTGAGGTGCATACTTCATGCTTTCCTTCCTCATTTCTTTTTAGAACATGCATGCTCTACTTTTTGAAAAATGTGTATCATATCTCATGATCTACTTGTGTACTTGCTTATTGCCCATACTTAGTTTTATCTGACTTCCTTTTGTTTCTCTAATTTTCCATGCAGAAGGATTGAGCTTCCTTCAATAATACACATATATTTCACCTTGTATGTATTAAGGCTGAATGTTTACACTTTGTATTTTTGTATCTCAGTTTCTAGACTTCGGAGATTTCAAAACTTGCTTGGGGGGATATTTCTTTTCCTTCCAATGATTAAAAAGATAGGCCTCAAGAGACTTTTCCCTACTGAAATTATCCTCATTTGCTTGTCATTGTGGATCTTATCGTCTTCACTAACTATGGGTCATGAAGACAGTTTAAAGGTGTCTAACTACCCACCTTCCTCCTGATGTGCTGTACCTGTCCTCTCAAGACCTGTGCTGGTAATTCAGCTGGATTGCAGTGGCCAAACCATGGGACTAACCTTGATAAGGCCCAGATATTGTTATGCAAAGGAGAAAATCCCTTTTCTTCTTAGTCAGCACCTGCATTTGCCCTCGGTGGCTATTCTGAAAGTCTCTGTTTCAAGGGAGCAGAGCAACAAAATTTGGATGCTTTAACTCAGCCAGATCCCATTTCTAAAGTCAACTAGAAGTTGGGGCTAGGGCTGTGGACTTCTTACTGAAGGAAACCACTGATCTCTCTAATCTCTGTGTGTTTGAATGGCCCTTGTTAACTTTTATCTGGTATAACTTGATTTTGCTCAGCTGCCAGCTTCTGTGATATGCTACCATGTTCGTATATGGAACTGTCTGGCTGCTTTGTGACTTTAGGACTAAAATGAAAAATTAATTGTTTGGCTTAGAGTCATCAGTTACAGTCACCAACATACTTATATTTCTAGTCCCTGGGAGGTGTTTTTATTGAGTGTGCTATGGATGAGATTCTACCTTTAGAGTTTTTAGCACTGGGTCTAACACCCTAATATCTTTGTTTAGTTCAGAGACAACTAGAGCTAAATGTACTTGCCTCCATCACAAACTCATGTCCAGGCCCTATCACGCCATCTATGGAGGTGATAGAGAAGCCTGGTGGATTTTAAGTATCTATTGGATTACACCCTTTCCCCAACAGTTGAATGAAACATTGACAGAAACATCTGGGACATATTTTTACAAAAGGAAGAAAAAAAATCATGGTGCTTGGGGAGAGTGGAGGGAAACTCTCCTTGTGTGATGGTCTGAAGAAGCAACAGTGTGGCATTTCCACCTGATGTGTGAGGTAGCAATGTGACAAGTGATGTGAAAGGGCCTCCTGGCCCTGACAGTAGAGGCCAAGGGCATGAGTGAAACTCTGATCTCTTGTTTAGGTCTTTCAGGATGTGGAAGCATGGATAGCAAGAACAATACTCATCAACAATCATACTATTTACTGAATACCTTCTACATGCTTGGTATCAGGCTGGACATTTTTAGAACTATCTTATTTAAGCTTTAAAGTAACCCTTGTGGTCCCCATTTTAAAAGTGAACAGATACTCAATGAAGCTAGTCACTTCTCTAAAACCACACAGTTATTAAATGCCAGAGCTAGAATTTGAACCAATTAATGTATATGTCAGAGGAAAAAATGTCTTCTTTTTTTCTCCTTATCTCCTTACCCTTCCATAGCCCACATTCTTTCTATTATGACACTTGGGTGAAAATAAATTCATGGAAATCTGGTAAGAGGAGAAGGAAGAAATACTGAGGGAACATAGTTAAAATTTCCGAGAGACTAGGGTTGTCCCAGAACTCAATGCATATGTCTCTTAGCCCAGCAGCAGTGCTGGAGAGAAATATTGCTGCTTTCTGTCTTCATTTGTAGCAGGGAACAGGGGTGACTGAAGAAAACAGGAAGATTGGATTGTTAGGTATGTAGGACAAAAATAGGCAATTAAACTAGAGTGGTAGTAAAGTGAAGGAGTCTTTCATTGAGTGTTTCGGAATGAGGGAATGATATGATAGGACTGCTTTTGGCAAAATTAACTTCTAAAGCAGTGTTTAAGGTAGATTATGGTATGTAATAGGATACTTGCTGTATCATTTAGGTTTTACTAAAGGAACAAATTGCATATAAAAATATATAATTATATAAAGGTAGGCTTACAACAGCTACTTGCAGAATTGGGGTGGAAGAATGCAAATGGACATCCATATGCTCTAGTATGCAGGAGGATCCAGTCAAAGGCTGAAGTCTGGCGCTAGCTGCGGACTCTGGTGTGAGTCTGTGTCTGAAAGATGAAGGGTCTGTATTTGAAGACTAAAGAGTCTGCACTGGAAGCCCGAAGGAACTGGAGATGAATGTCCAAAGGCAATGATGAAGACCAGAGCTCCTGAAAAAGAAGGGAAGACCAGAACTCCTCTGAAAAAAAAAAAGGGATGGCTTCCTTTTTTATTCTGTCCAGGCAGTAAGCCTGTTGGTTAATACAACCCATTTCCAGGGTGGTCTTCCCTCCTCCATTTGTGGCTTACATGTCAGTCATCCACAGACACACCCAGAGCTTTCCTAATCTTCTAGGCAACTCTTACTCAAGTCAAGTTGACACATCATAATTAATAATTATAGCTACTATAAAGAGATAGATACCATATGTGCTTGAAATTTGAGAGAAGGAATGTGAAGTTTACTTGGAGGAGTTGGGCAAAAGTTTGTAGGAAATGTGACACTTGGCCTGAAAGGATGAATTTGGAAAGCCAAAGTGTCCCTGGAGAAAAGACTAGAGAAACTTCTGTCAGGAAGCTGTCAGATGAGCCAGGTCAGCAGGCATGTATTTAGGTGCACCTTACTTCAAAAGGGAATGGCAGCAGCTTATTAAAAATGTGTGCTGCAACACAGTAAAATAAGAATAAGGAGGTGATACAATAGGGAGTGAGGAAGGAATCTGTCCCTTTTCCTCTCTGAGGAGTGAGATGAAGGTAGGGTTAAAGTTAGGTTAGTCTAGAGGGATTTGACCCCTAGTTTCTGGGAACTTGCTGTCTGAGGCTTATGGGCAGAGACCTCTATCCAAGGTATCATGTGGGATGGGAAGGCAGTGACTGATGAGGCAGTGGCAACAGACCAGCCCTGTAGGTAGCAGCACAAATAGCTGGACAAGCTTTTGTGGAGAGCAGGGATGAATAGGCTGCTGTAGCAATTGATTGGTCAGAGCCATGGCTGTGTGTGCATGCCTGTGTGCATGTGTGTGCATGTGCATGTGTACATCAGTACTATGGTAACTGCTCAGATAATTGGAGTGCTTGAGGTCTCTGCTTGGAGCACCAGGCTCTCTGATTCTTGGTAAGAGGTCCAGAAAGCATCCAGGTACATGATCCTGGGTCCTTGGAGAACCTGCTAGAACTCTCTTTTACTGGCTTAAGAACATACCATGTTTGGGCATGACTCTAGGGTTCTGCCTCCTGCTGGAACCTTTGAGTGTCCTTCCCTTCCCAGCTATGGTCTTTTCTCACACTGTATCCACATTGTGAGGCTCTAGCTTGTTCCAACACAAGTACATGTGAGGAAGAAGTCTTCTGTGACCTCACTTTGTTTCTGGCTCTGATCTCCCTGAACACATTCCATGACTTGCCTCCTCTCACTACTACTGTTTTACATGCTGTGTTCTATGTAGCTAGACAGATGTTAAGCTCCTAGAGAACAGTGGGGAAACATGTTAGTGCTTACCAAGTGTTATTTATACACTGTTAGATAAGTCAGTATAAGCGTGACTTTCCCTTTCTCTTGTGTCTTTGCCTCATGTGTTTATTTCAGTGGGTTTGTTCAGTGTGAAAGAGTGACTGAAGCCCATGACCCAGTCAGGGAGTCTTGGTTTTGTGATGCATCTGTCACTGACTTGAATCTGTCACTTCTCCTCTTTAGTTCTCATTTTTCCACCTATAAAGTGAGAGGAGTGCATTGAGTGATTATTGAGGTTTTTTCACATATGCTCTGTAATATTTATGTTTGGAATCGACATCATTAGGGGTATTTCCTGCCTTGTTGTGACCTCTCCAACTATGTACTTTTCTTTTTCAAGCATACCGATGTCTGTCATAGAAGGGTTTCTGTTCATGTGGAAAACTCATGTTTTTATGAGTCATGAGTTAAGACTCAAGAAGGCAGCATTTCCATGTGAAAGGAAGAGGAGGGAGGCTGCTTCGTGCCTGGCTGGATGACATGGGAGGCATGGTGTTCATACTTGTGCGGAGGTGCTGGTGATCTGAGCCCAGTCAGCTGATAGACGACTTCTCTGTGTCAGCTGCTACAGGTGCCGAGTTCTGGAAAGTCACCCATAAGAAAAGCAGCCATGGACTAAGCATGTTCCAAATGTCATCCCTAGCCTTCCCACCAACTCTAAAAGTACTATAGTAGTTACCCTCAGTTATAGCGGAAAAATCAGCCTCAGAAAGGGTAATTTGTCAGGAGTCATCAAAGCTTAAGGCTGCCTGGCTCCGTGCTAGGGTTATTTTCATGAACATTGCCAGGCAATGCAAACCTAGAAGAAAAGAGCAAGAGACATCCATGACAGAACCATGTAGGAAGGCAGGACTCTCCCAAACAGCAAGGAGTTTCCTCATCTAGAACTTACCTCAGGTACATAGGTTCAGGAACTTGAGAAATAAGACATATTTCTATGCCGTGCTCTGTTTCTTTCTTCAAGAGACTAAAGCTGAACGTTGTTCCATGGGCTAAGACATCAGGGAAAAGAAAGGATATGGGCCAGGATAAATGTCACAGGAGAGGAAGTGTTCCTTTTTAAGTGGGGGATGTCAGTTTTCTACGTACAGCCTGCAAACATGTTCCTTCCTTCTGCAAGTCCTTGTAAAGACAGCAGCTCAGGGCACCCTTCTTCCTGGACTTGAGTTCTGATCTGCTCCCCGACTCTGCTCTCTCTGCCTCCCCCACCCCTTCTAACCAATACTTGAAAGGTGGTTTCTTCCTGTTAATAAAGCAAATATCTGTGGCTTCACCTACCAAGTCAGTCAGTGTCATTGATGAGGGGTCTACTGCTAATGTATTCCTGTTCTGCTTGCTAAAGGACTGCAAATAAATAGAAAATGAGGGTCCTGGCCCAGGAGAATTTTATTGAAAGAGATTTCATGAGGGTAACAGTGACGCCCCCTTATCCTGTCCCTGAATCTGGAAATAGAAATGAAGCTGCCTCTGAAAGTTAAATTAGACCCATCATGTATTCCACATTAATGTAATCTGCCATCTGTTGCTATGGACCAGGAAATAGTCTGCAAATGTGTGAGAAAGAGTAAAGACGCCTAAGTGTGACCTGGGAATGATCTCAGGGATCCTGCACTGGAAGTTGACTGTAATTTAGTAGTACAAAGCCTGATTAATTTAGTAGTACTTTAGTGTACTTCTAAAGTTCAGACATAGTCTAGTTCAGCATGTGCATCTTTTCATTTTGCTGGGTTAATCAAAGACAGTGTTGTTTGTGGAGACTTTTAGAATCAGTGAATGGCTCTCTCCTGATTAAATTGCAGACTTATTACCTGTTGCCATACAAATGTTACCCAGGAATATGCCTCAGTAACACAGAAGGGGCTTCACAATTTATAAAATAATATACTATATAGACAGGTATAAAGAAATATTGCACGAGAAGATAATAAAAAGGCAACTGAAGGCCAATGGGTTGTAGAACAGAGAGCTGGCATCAGTTCTTTTTTAAAAAAATAACAACCTTTAAAAAACTATTCTTCAAGCAAATCAAGAAAAGAAAAGAAAAGAATAGATTGTCTGTTTAGGAAGATGTTGTTAGTAATAGGTAATATTTATTGAGTATTTGTTAGGTACTAGCTAATGTAGCATTATAAGCATAACACAGTTGTTCTCCAGAGTTGTTCTTAAAAGTGGATTAACTTTTTTTGCAATTTAAATAAAGTTTACTTTTTAAAAAAGATGATTATTTTTGCCATGCCATAGTTATAGGACTGTATGAATAGGTAACTTATTAAACGTGTCTTTTCTTAAACAAAAAGCTTTCTGCACAAAGTTAAAAGTTTTTGTTAATCTCATAGTGACATAGGGGTCCCAGAGGTTCTGAACTTGGCTCAGCCAGGAGCAAAGCCCTAGCGCCACAGTTCAGGTGTGTGTCCCAGCTAGCCATGAGGGTCCCAGAGGTTCTGAACTCCACCCAGATGGGTGCAAGGCCCCAGCATCACACTCAGGCTGCATGCCTGCTAGCTGCCTGGGTCCCAGAGGTTCTGAACTCCACTTGGCTGGGCTCGAGGCCCTGTTGTCACACTCTGGGGATGTGTCCCTGCTAGCCGCCTGGGTCCTGGAGGTTCTTCACTCCACACAGCCAGGTGCAAGGCCCCAGTGCCATACACCAGGGTTGCGTCCCTGCTAGCTGCACGGAGGATCTGAGCTCTTCCCAGCCCAGCATCCCAGCACAACGCAGCACAATCCATCAGGGGAATGCCTGGTCAGCCTCACAGGTCACAGAGGTACTGAGCACTTCCCAGCTGAGAGCCCCATAGCCACCCATCAGGGAGTGACCAGCTTAACCGACCAGTCCTGAAGAGTTTGAGCTCTGCCTATCACAGTGCAAGGCTCTGGTGCCATAGTTTGGGGGTGCACCCCAGTTAGCCACATGGATATCAGAGGATCCAAGCTCTGTGCAGCCCAGCGTCCCAGCGCAATCCATCAGGAGGGTGCCTGGCCAGCCGTACAGGTCCCAGAGGAAGATGACAAAATGAAAGAGCAAGATGAAGTCTCAGTCCTCAAGCCCGCTGAGAACAAACCTAGAAGACATTGAAATGGAAGACAATGGAAATTGCACAACCGAACTTTCTGAAATGATAGCAACTGAAGTAAAGAACTTCATGAAGCTATAGAGGAAATCAGATCAGAAATAATCTCCCAGGTAAAAAAAGAAATGACAAACATTATGAAAGAAACGTTGAGTGTATCTAAAGAAGATCTAGATTAAAAAAATAGAGGAACATAAGAAAATGATGGAAACCTTGAATGAACAATATAAGATAAAATTAGAATGCATGAAACAGATTCAAGGGGATATTCAGGAAATTAAAAATTCCATTGAAAGCTGACAAAACTGCTTGGTTGAAGCTGAAGATACACTCTCAGACCTTGAAGACAGGATGGAAACTTATGATCATGAAAGAAAAGATCTCTTAAAAATAACAAGGAACCAGGAAACAACAATTCAACAACTGTAAGAGTATGCAAAGAGAAACAATATAAGACTGATAGGTTTCAGTGAAAAAGCAGGGGTCAACACAAATGACATTAAGAAGACTATTTAGAGAAATAATAGCAGAAAATTCTCGAAACATGAGAAAAGAATCTGGTATGCTGATAAGTGAGGCATGTAGTACCCCAATTAGCCATAACCAAAATAAATTTTCACCCACACACATAATAATTAGGATCTAAGAAATTCAGCACAAGAACAGAATAATAAAAGCTGTCAGAGAAAAGAAACAGATCACCTATGAAGGAAAGCCTATCAGAATCACGGCAGACTTCTCAACACAATCCTTCAAGTCAAGAGCTTGCAGTGAAGTATTTCAAATCCTCAAAGAAAACAACTTCCAACCCAGACTGATGTACCCTGCACAACTATCTTGGAAAATCGATAGAGAGCCTGGCGTGGTGGCACACGCCTTTAATCCCAGCACTCGGGAGCTGAGGTAGGAGGAGCGTTATGAGTTTGAGGGTGGCTTGGGCTACAATGTGAGTGCAAGGCCAGCCTGAGCTACATAGTGCAACCCTGCCTCAAAAAAACAGGGCTGGGAGTTTGGCTCAGTGGCTTAAGTGCATGCCGGGCACAAGGTTGTGAGTTCAATCCCCGGTGCTGAAAAAAAAAATTGATAGAGAAACAAGATGCTTCCATGACAAAGAACAACTGAAGAAATTCACGGCCACCAAACCAACATTACAAAGAATATTGAAAGATACTTGAGAAAGAGATAAAGATAACTACAATTCCAAGAACAACAGCAAAGGAAAATACTAAGCAAGGCAAACAATTAAACAGAAAAAGTAGAAAACAACAATAGAAATGTAACATGACAGGGATAAGTCAGTACATATCAGTTATATCCATCAATGTAAATGGCCTCAATTCACCAATAAAAAGAAACAGAGTGGCAGAGTGCATTAAGAAACAAAATCCAACAATATGCTGTGTACAAGAAGCACATTTAACACAAAAGGAAATTCATAGACTAAAAGTCAAAGGATGGAAAACAATGTGACAGGAACCCAGAAAAAAGCAAGGGTAGCTATTCTGTTGGCAGACAATGTGAACTTCAAACCAAGAATGATCCAAAGCGATGAAGAAGGTCACCACATACTTGTTAGGGGAAAACTTGAAGAGGAAGAGATTACAATCATAAATATATAGGCACCAAATATGGGAGCACCCAATTATGTAAGACAAATCTTAATAGACATGAAAAATAAAATAAACAAAAATACAGTTATAATGGGGGAACTCAACACCCCATTGTCACAAAGAGACAGATCAGCTAAACAAAGAATCAGCAAAGAAATAACAGAACTGAATTAAACTTGTCAAAAAATGGACCCAGTAAATGTGTACCAAGTGTTCCACCCAATAACATCAGAATACACATTCTTTGTGGCTGCACATGGGTCATTCTCTAACATAGACC
>RJWM01032939.1:0-21014 GCA_004363535.1 Dasyprocta punctata | reverse complement strand
TCAGTGAGTGTGGTATTTGTGTACAGGAATGCTATTGATTTTTGAGTGCTGACTTTTTATACAGAAACACTGCTGAATTTGGTTATTAAAACTACAAGTCTTTTGGTGGAGTTTTTTGGGTCTTCTATGCAGAGTATCATGTCATCTGCAAATAATGATAATTTAACTTCTTCCTTTCATATCATTATTCTTTTATTTCTTTCTCTTGGCTAATTGCTCTGGCTAATGTTTCCAGAATTATATTGAATAAGTGTGGTGATAGTTGACATCCTTGTCTTGTTCCTGATTTTAGAGTGAAAGTTTTAAGTTTTTAACCATTTAGTATGATGTTTCCTTTTGGTTTCCTCTTGTCATAACTGGCCTTTACCAGACTGAGGTAAACATCATCTATTTCAGTTTTCTGTAGGGTATTTTTTAAATCATAAATGGGTTTTAGACTTTGTCAAATGCTTTTTCTGAATCTATTGTGATGATGGTATGAATATTGTCTTTGGCTCTGTTGATATGGTATATTGCGTTTACTGATTTGCAAATGTTGAACCATCCCTGCATTCCTGGGATGAATCCTACTTAGTCATGATGTATTATCTTTTTTATGATTTGCTTATTCTTTTTGCCAGTATCTGAGGATTTTTTCATTTATGTTCATTAGGGAGATTGGCCTGTAGTTTTCTTTCACAGTTAGGTCCTTCCCTGGTTTTGGTATCAGGGTAATACTTGCTTCTAGGAATGATTTTTGATTGTTTCCCTTTCAATTTTTAAAAGGAGTTTCAGCATTAATGGCATTAGAGTTTCTCTAAATTTTTTTGTACAATTCAGCAGCGAGTTCATCACATCTGAGCTTTTATCATAGGTATATATTTAATTACATTTTCAATTTTGTCAATATTGGGTTATTTAGAATTTTTGTATTTTCTTGTTTCAGTTTTGCAGTTGATATGGATCTAGGAATCTGTCCATTTCCTCTGTGTTTTGCATATTAGAGTACATGTATTCAAAGTATGTACTGATGATCTTCTGGGTTTCCACAGGATCTGTAATAATTTTACTCTATTTCTAATTGCATAAATTTAAATTGTTTCTTTCTTCTTTTTAATAAGGTTGACTAAGGATTTATCAATTTTATTTAATCTTTTGAAGAAACAACTTTTTGATTCACTGATTCTTTGTATTGCTTTCTTAGTCTTGATTGCATTAACTTCTGCTCTTATCTTAATAATTTCCTCCTTCATACGAGCTTTGGATTTGATTTGAGGTTTAACATTAAGTTGTTTGTTTGATATCATCATTGTATTTTCCTGAATTCACCACTTTAAATTTCCTCTTAGAACTGCTTTCATTGCATTCCATAAATTCTGGTATGTTGTACTGACAGTTTTAAATTGTAGATACTGTTTAATTTTTTCTGTGATCCATTGGTTGTTCAAGAGGGTATTATTTAATTTCCATGTGTTTATTAAGTTTTTCTGGTTTCTTTTGCCATTGATTTCCATTTTCATTGCACTATGGTCAGATAATACATATGTGATAACTTCAATTCCTCTTCATTTCCACATGCATAGTTTATGGGCTAGTATGTGGTGTATTTTGGAGAATGTCTCATGTGTAGCTGAGAAGAATGCATATTCTGATGTAGGGTGGAACACTCTGTAGACATCTACTAAGTCCATTTGTTCACAGGTTTGGTTTAGTTCTGATATTTCTTTGTTGATTTTTTTGTCTAGTTTATCTATCTATTTGTGACAGTGTGGTATTAAGGTCCCCCAATGCAATTGTGTTAGTGCTTATTTGATTTTTAATGTCCATTAATATTTGCTTTATGTAGTTTGGTGTGGAATCTGGTGCATAAATATTATAATTGTTATCTCTTCTTCTTCTTGGGGTTTTCCCTTAACGAGCATGTAGTGACCTTCTTTGTCTTTTTTTGACCATTCTTAGTTTGACGTTCACATTATCTGCAAATACAATAGCTGTCCCTGCTTGATTTCTGGGTTCCTGTCTCATGGAATATTGCTTTCTAGCCTCTGACTTTCCGTATATGAATTTTTTTGAGTTAAATGTATTACTTGAATGCAGCATATTGTTAGATTTTGCTTCTTGATCCATTCTGTCATTCCGTGTCTTTGGATTGGTGAATTGAGACCATTTACACTGATGGGTATAACTGATATGCGTCAGCTTATCCTGCTCATATTATTTTTCTGTTGTTGGTTCCCTGTCTTTCCCTTCAGTTTAATTGCTTGCCCTGTCTAGTGGCTTATTTCTATTGCTGTACTTGTAATTCTGTCCTTCATTTTTTCTTTCTAAAGTATCCATCAGAGCATTTTGGAGAGCTGGTTTGGTGGTTGTGAATTTCTTCAGTTGTTCTTTGTCATGGAAATATCTACTTCTCCACTTATTTTGAAAGATCGTATTATAGGGTACATCAGTATGGGCTGAAAATTGTTTTCTTTTAGGACTTGCAATACCTCATCCTGAGATCTCCTTGATTTGAGGGTTTGTGTTAAGTCAGCTGTGATTCTGATGGACTTTCCTTTATAGATGAGTTGGTTTTTTTTTTCTCTCTATATATACTTTTAATATTTTATTCTTATGCTGAATCTCTGGAATCTTGATTATTACATACTTTGGTATAGATTTCTTTTGGTTATGGCTATTTGGAGTTTATATGCTTCATTTATTTGTGTGTCCAATTCTTTATCTATGTTTGGAAATTTTCTACTGTTACTTCTGTGAAGAGTTTTTTGAATAATATTTATGGTATCTCTGGCTTTGTCACTGACTTCAATCCATTTTATGTTATTCTTGGCTTTATCTTGTAGTTGTTGGATTGATTTTTCATGACCCCTTGCTATATTTAAAATATCTTTCTTCTTGTGTTTATTAGCTGTAATCCTGTCTTCTAGACCTCACCTTCATTCAGTCTGTTGCATATACTTTCAATGGAGTTTTTAATCTTCTAGGTTTCATTTGGCCCTGTTTCATGGATTCCATTTCTTTCCTATGTTGGGCATTCATGATTTCCATCATTTTCCTAAGCTCCAATTTTTTTTTATCTGTGTCTCCTCTAATATCTTTCATTTTGATTGTCATTTTTTTTAACCTGAGAAATTATTTTTTCTATAGTTCACCCATTTGTTTTTTGCTTCTGCTGCTATCCCTTCATAAAGTTCTAGTGGTCACTTTATTACAATATTGGGCCAGGGATATAACTCAGCAGCATAAGTGCCTGCCTGGCAAGCACAAAGTTGTGAGTTCAATCCCTGGTACCAACAATAAAATAAAATAAAATAAAGTTCTAGTGGGTAGCTTCTGATTTCCTCTCATTGTTCCTGGACCTGTCCTGGGTGGCCTGGAAGTCTGGGATGCATTTTGCTTCTGTGTCTTGTCATTTTTTATTTTTCATTTTTATTTTTTAAATTTAATTTAATTTTCCGTGTTTAGGCTTGTAGATTTCTTAGTGTAGAAGGCTTCATTACTAATATGGAGACTTCCGTAGGAAATTATTATTCCTCAGGAATGTCTCCTAGGTGTATGTGGCTCTTGGTCTTTGTGCCCATCTCAATAACCAATTTATTAAGGATGAGCAGTTTCTGTCTTCTTGGTTTAGCACCAGGTCCTTTGGCACTGGAGTATGTTGATTGTTACAATCCCAGACAATCACAGTATTGTCATATAAGGAAGAAAACTGATTATAACAGATATGGCAACCTGGATAAAGTAATACAACTAACAATAACAACAACATTAAGCACACCTAGCTACTGACAATCTGTGATAACTATTAACCTGATACTTTTAACTATAGGAGTAAGTTGTACAGTTATATAACAAAATCCAACATATACCAGGGGGTCAAATGGAGTGATTTTCCCCTTGGTAGAATTATTTCACTCCGTATGGGGGTATTTAAGAGGGATAGGAGAAAAGAATGAGAAGAAATACAGTAGAAGCAAGACTAGTTGGCAAAGGATGATCACCCAAGTTTTGGGATGCTGGAGAATACAGAACAGAGAGAATGAAAGAGAAAGCAAAAGACTATTGAAGTGAACCAGAATGAGAAGAGTCAATGTTCATTCATTTGAAAATATCACAAAATCAAGAGGGAAAAAGTTGAGGAAAGAAAGATGATGAATAAAACAAAGCAGAAAGAAAGGTAACAAACCTAAATAGTGAAAAAAACCCAACAGAAGAAAGAAAGTAATCGAACAAACAAACAAAAAGAAGAGAAATTAAATCCCTCTGGTGCCCACAGTTCTGTGTTAGTGTCCAAGTCAGATCCCAGAAATGTCCTATGTAATCTTGCCAAGTTTGCAGTAGGATTTGTGCTGGGTATGGGTATGATCTTGGCCTCTGAATGTGGGGGATGGGATGGTCTTAAACTGACAACACTTTGCTGTTCCACTTCTCCTTACTGTGACTATGTCTACTGCACTCTCCCCATCTCTGTGGTTCCCTCGGGCAGATAAAGTCGGGGTTGCCCCCAGACCTGTGTACAGAACTTGCACAGGGTCCTCTGTTCCACATCACTGACTCCTCTTTCATGCTGGTTGTTGGGCAACAGCAGTGCTCTTGTTCTGCTGCAGGCCAAGGCTACTTACCTGTTTAGGCAACCGCTTGCTCATATTCTTGTTGCTGCTTTGAACTTTTCTGCTTGTTGGCTGGTCCCACCTGTGGCATGCTGCTGGTTGACTAATCAATTTTTGAGTGGTATTTTAGTGCCCTAACAATGCTGACCAGTGAGAGTATTTTTGTTGCAATAAGTCCTTAGACTTTTACGTATTTGATATGATTAAAATCTTTTGTAGTGAATTTGTGGTTGCTTTCTTTATGACACAATTTTCAGCAGGCTTATTGGGAACATTTGTATTGGATTTGGCCATCCTCACCCTGAGATCCCTGTGTCTATCCTGTACCCGGAGCAGAGACGTTCTTATGAAATAGCATATATGCTACCATCCAGGGGCCCAGGTCAAAAGCCAGCCTTGGGGCCATAAAGGAGTGATATAAAGCCTTCCACTCCTTGAGGTGACAGCACAAAAGTCTGTACTTTTGGGACTGGATGCAGAAGGATCTTCAAAGGGGCTAAATGCCCACAATGATTCATGTGATCTCTGATAATTGAGTCTAACGATCTGTAACTGCTACTACTCCTAGCCATTTACCAAAAGAAAGCCCAAATATCCTTTGAATAAAAATGATCAATAATTAAGGCTCAAACTATTTCTACATTTTAAATAGTCAATGAAAATTACCAAAACCAAAAATAACCAAAAACACGCTTAAGGTAAAAAACACAAAACAAATACATAAAACATATGTATGAACGATCCCACAGGGTAGCATGATAATAAATACAGACACAGACTAAAATAAATGTACTGTTTATATCCAGTGAAATACAACACAATATTGAGATTTAAAAAAACATTGAGGGCTCAAAAAATAACTGATAAAAAATTTAAAATTATACAAAACACAATTTTAAAAATTAAAATATGAAAGGTAAAGGAAAAGTTTACAGTGATCAAATATGCATGAAGACAGAATTATTAAACTAAACACAAAGGCAGAGTGGAATGTGCAGACACAAAGATAGCTAAAGTACACATGGACAAGTAAATAATGAGCCAAAGCTTAACGGCGTCGGAGTTACTGGGGATACACAGCGTCAGATTTGGAACACTTTAAGTTTTCTTTCCTCAATGAATGGAGGAAATTAATGCATAGAAAGGAATTAAAATTAAGATTAGTAATGTTTTAATAGTAGTAACCAGTGTTGCTTGATAATAACTAACAAAAATATTCTGCTCAATATCTATAATGTGATTTCTCCAAACTAATGAGTATATGCATTGAGAGTAAACTCTGGCATATTTAACTTTAGCTTTGAAGTTAAATTCATTAAAAAGATCTAATTTCCATAGTGTTGTACTAAATTTCATCTGACCCACGTATTCCTCTATTAAGTATCTTCCCAAAAGAGGTAAGGACATCATACTGCAGTGAACCATGCACACCCATGTTTACCAGCACAGCTCATAATAGCTAAATCTTGGAAGCAGCCTACATGCCCATCAACAGATGAGCAGATAAAGAAAATGTGGTATTTACACACAACAGAGTATTACTCTGCCACAAAGAAGGATAAAGTTGAGACATTTGCAGGAAAATGGATTACCTTGAATTCATAATGTTAAGTGAAATAAATTAGACCCACAGACTTAAATATTGCATTGTTGCTCTTGTCTGAGGTATCCAGCTATAAAAATTTAAAGAACAAAATAAAAGACAATAAGAAATAGGGAGATGGATATTTTGCACATGGGAAGGGAATCAAAGAGATGGAAGGGGAAGGAGCAGGGCAAAGGGACATAAATGGAATTCAGATATATAATGTACAGAAAACAACGACCCACATTATGTACTGCAAACACACAACAATTTTAAAAAAAGAAGAAAATTACTCACATGTCATGACCTTGTGTACTGTGATGGTCAGTTATCCTAGTACGAGACTTCCCAGAATTCCTCTATCTGTGTAGCTTTCTTATTTCTCTTGGCAGTGAGAGAAGTTGATATGAAATTACGTGCATGGGAGAGCGGTTGTCGAGGTGAGTCTGGGTCAGCGGACGCTGCCAAAGCTCATGTGTGTGGCCTGCAGCTCTGCTACCACCAGGCAGCCCTGCCGTCCCTCCTCAGCCCAGAGTGCCCCTCTGCAGCGCTTCTCAGCACCAGCCCAGGGGTGCACAGGCTGATACCGGCTCCTTCCTCAGTGCTCTCACGCGGTCACAGTTGGAGGTCATGAGTGGCTACCATTCAGATCCCTTCTCATGGGTTCCAGTTACCCATCTCTCTGTGTGCTGGGTTCAGCTCTCCTTCCTGAAAGTCACTCCTGCTAGTGTGAAATAGTGTCTAATCCCCTGCCAGAGGCAGGCACAACTTTCTGTGAACCTCACTGAGCACTACAAAGATGAAAGTTCAGTTCTTCAGGACAAATTCATTATTCCACATTGCTAAACTGCCATGTTTGTCTCTCATAATACCCTGAAACTGAAATGGATAACAAACTGGTTCTAGGGAGATATAGCCTTGCTTAAATATTTACTGGGCTACCTGGAATTGGCTCACCAATTTGACTGAATTTAACTGTATTAATGTTCCTGTTGTAAGTGGTAAAGGGACACTAGTACTCCATGTCATGCAGCGGCAAAGTGATGATGAATTATAATCACTGCACCTAAAATTATGTGGCTGGAGAAGCAAGACTGTAAACCAAGCTTTAGGAAAATTTTGTGAAAATAAAAAGCGGAGCAGCATTTTTGGGTGTACTGGGGAATTTATTGAAAGAAAAGGAAGAACATAGGCTGCAATTTTCCCTTGTAGATGATGAGTTTTAGAAATATGTGCTCCTTCTCGAACTGCTTAATTCATTAAAGCACAGGTTCAATGTTTCTGAAAACTAAACTTTAAACCTAACAATGAGAGTGGCTGTATTAGCCCAAAAGCATGAATAAGATCAGAGTTGCTTCTGTTAAACGAAGACATCGACTGGGAAAGACTTGGCCCTGAAAGGTCAGAAGGCACTCTTGGAAAGATTTCAGTACAGTCAGAACTGACCCTTGGTTTCTCCTGGGCCTCGTAGGCCAAATAGAATTATCTTCCTTATCCCTAACTGGGAAAGGTTGTCCCGCTCTGGCTTAGAAGTCTTAATGGTCATCTCTCTTATTGTCCTGATGGCTTCTAGATCTAGATCCAGACTCAAGTCCCAACAGCATACAACTAGAATGAAGATAAAAGGAAGCATGATATTTGCCAATCTAGACACACAAATATAAGACTGATCTGAAAGAATGGAAGAAACACAAGGTTGGATCACACTCAATTTGTTGGCATATTTGTATAAAGTTTCTATTCTGGTTTTAATGTGTTAGTTCAAGTAACTTAAGAGATGGTACCAGTTTTCTTGGAATGACAGTAGAACCTCACACTTAAACGACAGGCCTACTAAATGAAGTTGAAATGTCCTACTTTACTTAGTGCCCTGTAGAGGAAGGTATTTAAAGGACAAAGGAGACCCGAATTCTGGAGGGAATGATTTATAATGAAAATCTCCCTGACTCAATTCCTCAGGTTTACTGGAACATCCAAAGATTATTTCCTCATCATAGCTGTGAGTAATACATTCAGGGGTGATGGTAGCAGCCTTGAAGGTCTCTGAGTTGCCTATTTTCTGTGAGGTAGGAATGACAGGGAGGACTACTGCCATTAGACGAGGGTCCCCCATGAAGATCTCTGGTGGCAGCAGAGTAGGCATGGCATGTGAGTTGGATGTATTTACTGTGGAGGTGACTGTAAATGATTAGTAAACAGGCAAAGAGGTTCTTATAATGGTTTAGAGGTCAGAGATCCTTGTTCATGCTGTGCTCAAAACCAGAAGAGATGAGCAGTTCACAAGTAGTACTTGATATGTAGAAATGGAAAAGCCGTATATCTGAAGAATAGATTCTGACCTGAATCACCATAAGAGTTGCCTCTACTCAACAAATCCTCAGATTTGATGCCATTCATGAATGAGAGCATCTTGAATGAAAGGGAGATTGGGTTCCTTGCAGGAGTTTTCTATACAATTAAATATTCCATTGCAATTTTCATAGTCTTCCCCAAGGACCTGTGGTTATTTCTCATAACTGCATACTAGAGAAGAGAAATAAGTATTAGAGAGTGATTAATGGACACTGGTTCTTAACTGCCAGTCATCTTTGAAAATTCAAGTCTCCACTATACTTCATTGTTTTCATTTAGGGCTCATGAAATGTTTAGTAACCTCATGGCTATGGTCATTTTCACAGTGAGCTCCTTGGGTTCCTGAGCCAAATCTATGGTGATTTCTTCATTTCTGGAAATCATATTGTAATAGGTGTGTGAATCTCAATATCTGCCATTTCTTCTTTCCTCCTGAGTTTTTTTCTGGATAACTTTATTTTTTAAAAGAATATGAGAGCAATTGTGTTAGAAAGGACAAATGGAAATCACTGGAAGTACTTCTGGCAACAAAATAGAAGTCCAAAAGAATGCCACACCTGGGAAGTTTTGCAGAGATATCAGAGCCATCATCGAGGACTTGAAAGATATGTAGTGTGAAGAATCTCATCATGTCACCATTCAACTCACATTTTGACCCTGAGTGAAGATTTGTAGATTGATAGTAGATTTTAAAAAACCTAATCAGGTTGTGACTTCAATTTTAACTACAATATTAGATGTGGTTTTGATACGGGGGCCAGTGGACAACTTCTCCAGTAGCTGGCATTCACTAACTGATGTTGTTTTCATGTATATATGCTATCTCCATGTTTGGAACTGTTCACCTTCAACTAGGGAGACAGCAAATACATTTCCCTTATTCTGTACTGGCAATACCAGCTTTGAAGCTGAATGCCATAATATTGTCCATTGATAGGTTGATGGTTTCTGTATTTCAGATTACCAAGCCAAGCAATTAATGGCATGACTCTAATTGAGCATAATAAGAAGGAAGGAGCAATATCTCTACAGCTACATTGATAATATATATGTTCACCACAGAGGAGAGGGGAAGGAGGAGAGGGAGAAAGAGACAATGAAAGGAGAGGGAGAGGCAGAGAGAGAGAGAGAGAGAGAGAGAGGTGGGGGAGAGGGAGAAGGAGAGGGAAGAAGAGAGAAGGAGAGGGAAAGGGAGAGAATGATTTACTCTTTTTATGCCTGTACAGACACAGCAGGAAAACAGCCATTCACAGTTGGAACCAGGACTTGGACTATCTGACCCCAAACCTGTGAGAAATAAATGTCTGCTGTTTAAGCCACCCATTTGTGATACTTTGTTGTAGCAGCGCCATCTGATTAACACGGAGGGTTCACGGGTTTTTTGGTTTTATGAAGTTCAGTTACACTATATCATGGAAGCATGACTTTACTTTTATTTTTCTTTAGGGTTAATTATCATTAAAAACATATATCTAAAGCTGACAAACAATGAATTGGGATGTTTTTGTATTTTGTCAAATAAGCTAAATAAACTACGTCTCATAGAATTCCCTTTCCTGCATGACTCAGGTTAGAGTCGGAGACAAGAACTGGGGGTGAGATTTTGAAGGTGGGAGTAAACAGACTTCCTTTCACTCTGAAGGTCAGGGATGGGTACCAGAGAGGGCTGCAGTTTCTGCATGGAGTTGATGTCCTTAGAGAGGACTTCTAGCTCTGTGACTTCTAGCTCTTCGAACTGGCAATAGATTTTTTCTAGTGGGGTTTTGAATCGAGTGATTGTTCCATTTAATGTCAAAGGCATCAGCTTCTCCTGCAGTTAGACAGGTCACTGAGACTGGAAGTGGTGGGAGAATAGATGGGTTAATTTGTTAATTATCTCTCATTAGTTCGTAGTTTCTCAGATCTCTCCCACTTCACATTTGGCTCTTTCACAGGCTGGCTCTGCGGCCCTACCACAGCACATTAGCAAAAAAAGCTGTTTTTCTCAGACATTTTACCAGTCTCCATTATTTCATTAGGCCTCATCCTTCTACTAAATCCATGAATTCACGTAATCCCTAATATCTCCACGTTCCCGAATAACCCTGTCTAGTAATCATACATTTCACATAAACAACCAGTAACAGTTCTTCTTTTAAATCCTTAGAAATGCTCCTGATAGGATGGCCTTTTTTTTTTCTTATGGAGATTGAACTAATTTTTGAGAACCTCATCTTTGGAAAGACACTTCAAATCTAGAATTAAGAGATTTCTTCCCCAGAAACACTGAAAGGGTTCTTCTGATGGCTCTCTTCCCTTCATGTCATAAGTGTAAGTGGTAATCTATAAAATAATCATAATATCATCAATTAAATTCTAATTATTTTAAAGTTAATTATTATAATAAGTGAAAGCTTAAATCATATTCTGAACTCTTTTAAGTAATCGCTACATTTTCTTTCTCCTTTTTATGATCCTGTATTTCTAGTTCACTAAGTGTATCCTTAGTCTAATAATGAAAATAGTAGATTTGCAGAAATGGTTCAAACTTCCCTTCTCCATATATCTACCATTGCAGAGGAATTTTTATTCATCTTAAAACTGGGGTGGCCTGTGATAAGCATTGGCAAATGGAATATATGTGAATGTATTGTGCCAGTCCTGAACATAGTCTTTCTGCTACTTTTCTCTCTCAGTACTCTGTGCAGCCTGAGCTAGCCTTAGATTCAGGCCATACGAAAGAGCACCCAGTTGTTCTGGATGAGACTATTTAAACTTTCCTATAAGTAGGCGGCATTTAAATGTGTACAGAAACCACATCTCCAGAGCTGCCCTTCTGGTACACAGCTGTCCAGAGATGTAAGTAGCAGTAAGCCCAACTGAGACCAGAATAAATGCCAAATATGTAGATGCATGAGTGCTAAGAACTCATTGTTCTTTTAAGCCATTAAGTATTGACATCGGTTGTTACAGCTCAGTGGGTCACTGATAAGAAATCCAGCACTAATGAACTGCCAAGATGGAGGGCATGCAAATGAGGGTGAGTGGCCTATTTAAAGGTCTGGAGCCCAAGCCCTGCAGAATGGATGAAAGGGACTAAGGACATTAGCAGAGCATGGAGGCATTTGGGAGAGAGCATAGCGGCTCCTCAGATTGACGAGTCACCTGTAAAGGACAATTGCAATTATCCAGAAAAAAATCAAAGGCAAAATAGGAAATCATGACAGAAATTAGACAATGGTGGTGCCAACCCATTGAGGGCTCTTTTCCTCCATTCAGGTAGAAATTATGAGCTGGCAAAGTGTAGCTCTGCTAGCATCCCTGATGCAATGGGCTGACATAAGTTAATGCTGGGTACCAACTGCTGACCCCGCTGGCTGTTGGTCCGGTGGCCACTGCCCATTATTGATAACAGATTGTCCTGGACGCCATTGATAGACTCTACCATTTGCTGCTCTCTGACACTGGTCTTTGCTGGCTGCTGGTCCCTGAATCCCTTCAGGCCTTACAGCCCCTAGTGCTTATCAGGTTTTTATTTTTTAAGTCAATCACTTTTCTTTCACTACTCAGATAAAGAATCCTAAATAGATTTGCACAAATGTCTAAGCCCATACTACCAGAGAAATAATTTATGAGATTTGCAGGGCCAACAGAGCGAGGACCTGTGCAGCAGGGATTCAGTACACCTGAGGCACCCTGCTAGACTAGACCCACAAATGTGAGGTGAGTTACGCTTAGTAGCTTAATAGCATGATTAGTAGCTTCTGTTAGAAGCGGAAGGCCTTCTTTTGATCCAATGTAGGCTTCTGATTGGTTCAAATCTGGATGTGCTGATTGGTCCAAGTGCAGGCCTATGATTGGTTCAAGTGGATGTGGGACTTCCAGGACAGCTCAGCTGTCGTGGCTTCAGAAAAGATATTTACTTAACAGCTGTTGTCCCCAGGGAGACTTTGGGAGGACTGCTGTGGTCATTACAGCTTATTGGTGGTTGAGGAGGTTGGAGATAATAATACTGGGCCAAGAATCATTCCTCCCTGATTTTAAACAAGTTAGAGTGCCCCTCCCTTCCACTTCTGCAGAAGTTGCTGCAACATCTGGAGCTGCAGGACTGACAGCCAGGCTGCACCGTCTGTGCTCGGCAGTGGTCTGGACAGTGGCCTGAAGCAACCCCGTAAGTGGTAGGGGGACCCTAAGGCTGCGCCAAGCCTTTACTGGCACAGGAAAGGGGAGAGAGAGCTGCTTCTGTCTCAGTGGGAGATGTTGAAAGACAGCTACATAAATTGTAGAACTAGCTCAGATTTTTGTACTGAAGACGACGAGTTACAATGCAGTTAATTTCTGCCATTGGATCTGTTTATGTACAGAACTGGAGTGTTTTCAGAAGTTTGTTTCAAAAGTCAACTTCTGCTTTGGTTTGGAGTTTTGGCTAGGTGACACTAGAAATTAGGTTTCACAATCTTATGTTTGGTGAGAAGTTATTTCAATTTTGTTCGATTAATTGTATGTTAAACAATTATCAGCTTTTTAAAAGTATTTGCATCTTTTAAATACTGACAGGATAATTACTTTTGTGCTTGATTCAAACTGATGATATTGTGGCTACATTCATTCCGAATGAAATATTCTGAATAATCTATCACCTTTTCTCAATAGAGCTGTTTGATAAAGTGTGTCCTGATTTTAAAAGAATTCATTTTAAGACAGTTTGGTGGAATGATCACTTTTGAAACCTAAGAGTCAATTCATATAGACAAAATAAGAGAAGTTTATTACTATTCCTTTACTATGAGTTTATATATGATTTTCTATTAATTGGTAGGTATGAATCCAAGATCTGGAAATATGTTAGTAAACAAAGGGATGCATTACACCTTGAAAGCTTATTTTACAGTGGAAGGGAACCAATAAACAAATGCAAATAGCATATAATATAAAGGAATGAGCGCTAGGACAGAAAGTAAAGCAGGATAAGAAGGGCGCATAGACTAATCCCTGGGGTATGTGATCAGGGATGTCCTCGGCAGGGAAATAGGATTATACACTAGGTAGAGTGAAGCTAGCAAACAAGCTCCATGAACAACAGGAGGAATGACTCGCTGGGCAAATGAGAAAGCTCTTGGGGAGGAAGATTTGTTAGACACATTCAAAGAAATGCTAGAAAGATAGTTTGTTGAAATGAGGGGAAGAGAAAAACATTAGGAAGAAATTAGAGTGGGACAAGTGGTAGATAGATTGTCTAGGTCAATGAGATGCTGCGGGTCAGAGTAAGAGCTTTGAGACTAAGCACTTGGAATGATAGGTATTATATTTCATATTCAAATTTCACAGGGTTCAGGCTTTCCTTTGGGGATAACCAGTTATGGATGACATAGAGTAATCATTGTCCTGATTCCCCATGATTTCTCTGCTTTCCCAAATTCTGCTCTGTATCATGAGAGGAACAGGATGGACACTTGATGCAATGTTTCCAGATTGCCTTATGACACAGCTGGGCAAGACCACTGGCTGGACACTGGCAGGTCTGGAGAGGAGCAAAAAGCCAGTCCTTCTATTCTGTCTTCTTTATCTCTGTCTCAGCACTGATTGTTAGCCTCAAATGTTTGGAGTGGTTCTGATTCTATGGAACGTCAGAAACAGATAGACTTCTGATCCTTCCTGTCTTTAGACTTCTCATCTGTGAGTGAGAGATTCTCTACAGTGACTTTGTTAGTCTAGTTGGACCCTGACTGAAGTCAGGGACACAGTTGAAACAGAGACACTGGCAGAAGATAGTGTGACATAGGTAGAAGATGGAAGCCAGGGAAGCTTCGTTGTCCACGGGGCAAAGTGAAAAGTGGTGACTTGAGGTCTCTTGAATGTAGGACCAGTAAAGTATATTAAATGACCATACGACTTGTGTGATGGAAAAAGGTAAGTGACAAAATCTTCAAAATTTAGTTTGCAAAGCTTAGTAAAATGCAGAACCATCGATAGATATGAGAAGGACTGAGAAGGTGCCACTGTGAAGCGAAAGAGTATGAACCAAGAGCTCTTCTTGGTAGGAGTTGATATCTATGTGGAGGTTCAAGTAGAAAGTGAAATATGCAATATGTCCAGAGTTTAGGAGAGCACTTTACTTTAGAGATATATTAGATGGGTGAGCAGGATTTCTGGTGCAGTGACGACATCATGGAATTTGACAAGATTCCTTCGGAACTGGCTATAGATACAAGAAAACAATATGTGCACCCCACTCTTTAGAAATTGGAAAGAAAGAAAAAAAATTACTGTAGCCTGAACAGGCACAATCAACACAGAAGAAACAAAAGGGAAGAGCAATGTTCTTAGAAGTCAAATGAACAACGCTTTTCTAGATATGCTGTCCAGTGAATAAAGTGTCCCTTGCCATTTATATCATTCCATTGCTTCTTCCCTTCCTCTTTTCCTTCTCTTCTCTTCATTCTCCCTTCCTTTCCTGCCCCCTCTGTCTGTCTTTCTCTCAATCTACCGTTCTTATTTCTTTCATTTTTTATTCAGTCACTTAGCTATGTTTATTTGGAGCTTCCCAGGTGTACTACATGAGTTTATTCAGGCCTCTGATATGTAAGGCTTTAGGTAGCTGATCGCACAAGAGTTAATTTTTCAAACTCTTCTGCTAAGCAGGAATGATGAAATGTATTATTAGGAAGCAAAACATCCTAACCTGGGAAACAAATATATTACCCTACATCTTAGTAAAACAATGATGTTTACACTATGATTCACACTTTGTATACATTGTGGATATGAAGAATATGTATATTGACATGAATGGCTTACATTCAAATTTAATGTTTAAGGGCCAGGAGTTTGGCTCAGCGGCTTAAGCACCTGCCTTGGCAGGTGTGAGGCTGTGAGTTCGATCCCCGGTGCCACAAAAAAAATTTATCTACAAATTTAATGTTTATTTACAATATAATAAAAAATTTTAAAATATCTTTTCATGTAACTTCCACTTTTCACTTGGAAAATTCGAATGTGTTAGAATCTTCTTAGAGTCCCTATTTCACTTTGCACATAAATACATTTCTAGGCCTAATCCGAAGGAGAAATTAGCTCTCTGTGCTTTACTCAGGGAAAAGTTAAGGCTGTACCATTGATTCATCTCTTTCATATATTGTGCTGATTTTTCCCTTTGGGGACAGAGAACATGGGTTGTATGTTTTTCATTCAGAGGCAAGATTTGTATGTAGAATAGAGAAAAACCCAGAGTATGGGCAGGTCTAATTCTTCTTACAGTCAAAGATAATTAGACACCAAGGTTAAAATTGGTAAGCTCGGGAAATCTCAAGTATAAACATCATCTTTCAATCACCTGCAAAGCTTCTCTGGATCCCATTGCTCTGAAATGCAGCATTGCAGCCTCACATGAGTTTTCTTTCTAAATTAAGCATCACATTTCATGTGTGGAAGAAGGGCTGCATGAAGGAAGGGATTTTAGAACTGGATTTCATTAAACTCTTCTACTGCTTTGTCATTATTATTTTCACAAGCAGGTGTGAGAATTTCAGCGCTAAAAGAAAATCAGAAAATAAGTAGTAGAAATAGGATTTGATATTTTAAAGTATAAATAGAATTGAAAAATTAGAAACAAACTTATAAACGTCTACATTTTAAATTAGTTTTCCCAGCATAATTATGAACTGCATTTGACAAATAACCTCAGATAATCTTTCAGCTACAGCTTTGGAAGAAGTTTTAAGCCAGAAACTTGAAGCCACGCCTACATTGTTGACTTACAGAAATCCGTTGTCTAAGGCTGTCTGTTGTCTAAGATTGTTAAATTTAGAAGTAATTTGTGAGGCAGCAGCACATAATTGATATACTGTTCTTTCAGATTCTCCATTTATGATTTTCTATCTGACTCTCATTTGATGGAATGCAGGGTCTATTTCAGTTTATCCACAGTTATTTAGGATAGCTATTCTATTATAAAATAAAAACACTGAAATTATGCCTGCTCTATAGGCTCAGGTTTTTAAGTCATTTAAAACCTTCAAGTTTGTTCATTTCTTGGGTAGATTTTCTTAAAGTGCCTCTGAAAATAACAATTTGTTTCCCATCTCTATGTCTCATATTCTTCCCTCTAAATCTACCTTCTCTGGCATCAAGACATCATTGACTTCAACCGTCAAGTAACATATATTTGCATTAAAAAGAAGTTGAAATCTGCTTTCTTCATTAGCAGTGGGAGATTATAATACTGTAATTTCCCATTTAAGTAAGGTAGCATAATACAAAGTGTCACAGAATCATCTTAAACTTATCAGAATATCTTTGAGAAGAATTGCACTCAATTCAAATATGGTTTATTCTCCTCTACTTTGTTTTATCTGTATTATTTATTCTTTATTTATATTACTATTATTTATCTAAGAAAGAGACATTTCTTAGATACTTAAACTGAATATCCTGGTGACTGAAAATCTTGGTGAGAGTGATAACAAATAAGGGTAATTGTCTAGCTTTTTTCCAACTGTGTGGTACAAAATCTTCCCAATGTAAGAGATAATTATTCCCTCCAGTGGCATATAATTTGCTCAGAAGAGAAAATGTTTTATCAGCAGACAAACTACCTCATGGTATAATCCTCTAACCACAGAGCACCACGGGAGGGAGAGACATATTACATCAGAATTTGGACATCACTTTCTTATTAATTTTCATATACTCTTTCTCATGATTTTTCCTGAATTCTTTTAAGTTTGCAGAAAAGGATTCCTGTATTTAAAAATGAAATATAGGACCAGGAGTATAGCTCAGCAGCACAATGCCTGCCTGGTAAGCACAAGGTCATGAATTCGATTTCCAGTACAAAAAAATGAAATGTCCAAATATATTAGAAGGAAAACACTTTCATGAATTAAGACTAAGTGACTGTCTTATGCACACCTCAAGTAACTCAGCAATGACTTACTCAGTGGCAGAGCCTACTCGGACTTTGAGATTGAAAGCATCTTGCTCATTGAGACACAGTGTATAAAATAAGAACTGGTATTCAAACTTTGGTGCAGAAAAATCGAAATCATCTACTCTTTTCATGATGCCATATACCCTACTATCGCCTTATAGATACTTTAACCAGTTATCCTACAATCTTTCAACCAAGATCATCTGAATCTGGAATACAGGTTTCCAAAGTGGTTACTAATGATCTTATAGATTTAAACAGTGTTCACTGAGATTTCACTTTTTTCATTTCTAATGGCACTAATATGCATCTTTTCTTTCCGTTTTTTGGGAGGGGGGTAAGATTGGTTAAAGTTTTGTCAGTTTCTTTATACTTTCAAAGAACTAGCTTTTTGATTTATTGATTCTTTATAATTTTGTCTCAATTCAGTTAATTTCTTCTCTGATTTTTATAATCTCCTTCCTTGCATTAACTGTGCCTTTGTTCTTATTTTTGTAAAATTTTGAGATGCGTTAGTAGTGTTGTTCATTTGGGCTGACTTAGTATTTCCGATGTGGGCATTCACAGCTACAAACTTCCCTCCAATATGTCTGCTTTCATTGTGCTCCATAAATTCTGCTATATTGTGCTGGCATTATCATTTGATTGTGGGAACTGTTTAATGCCTTCCTGGATTTCTTCTATGACTCACTGAGTATTCAAGAGGGTGTCGTTTAATTTTCATGTGTTTGCATAGTTTCTGTGGTTTCTTTTGTCATTGATTTCTATTTCACGATGAGCTGATAACATGCATGGTATAATTTTTATTCTTCTGCATTACTTAAGCATGCTTTATGGGCTAGAATGTGTTCTATTTTGGAGAAAGTTTCATGTGCTGCTGAAAAGAACATGTATCCCATTGTTGGATGGAACACTCTGTAGGTGTCTGTTAAGTCCATTTGTTCAAAGGCTTGATTTAACTAGGATAGTTAGTTCTTTGTTGATTTTTTATCTAGCTGATCTATCTGTTTGTGACAGTGTAGTGTTGACATTTCCCACTATAAATGTGCTGATGTTTTTCTGATCTTTTATGTCTAGTAGTGTTTGTCTTATGAAGATGCATGTGCTGTTGTTTAGAGCACATATGTTTGCAATTTTTATCTCTTCCTGTTGAATTGTTCCCTTAACCAATATGTAATCATCTTCTTTGCCTCCTTGTCTTGAAGTCCACTTTGTCTAAACTTCAGGTTCCTGATACATGAAAAGTTGTTTTCCATCTTTTGATTTTTTAGTCTTACGAATTTCTTTTTAGATTAAATGTGTTTGTTGTAGGTGGTTTGTTATATGGTTTTGTTTATTAATCCATTCTGCCAATCTGTGTCTTTTTCTTAGGGTACCACTCATACTGACAGTTACTACGGAAGAGAATCTGGTTACTTCTGTCATTTCATCTTTTTCCTTTTTCTGACTTTCTTTTCTTCCCTTCTGTACAAATGTTCACAATGCCTGGAGTATTCATTCTGTTAACCTTTTTTGACATTTGTGGTTTCACTGACTCTAGGATATCCTTGAAAAATTTTGGAGTGCTGGAAGTTGTTTTATTTTAGAGCTAGAAATAATCCACTCCAAACTCTTCTGGACATTAAGGTTTGTGTTGAGAAGTCTGCTGTAATATTAGTATCTGTAGTCACACTGGTTCCTTCAGCTGTCCATACTTTCAGTAGTGATTTCAATTTCCTGGATTTCTCTTTGTTTCCTTTTTATGGTTTCAAATTCTTTGCTAAACTGTTCATTTTTGCTTTTCATCATTTTGTTTAGATCACTAGCTTTATATTAATGCCTTCTGTAAACTCGGTGATCATTTTATTAAGTCTATCATCTGTTTATTTATATATCATTTGGGCTAGTCAAATACCTTATTGATCTTTTTAAATTTCCTCTTTATCATTTCAAATAATTCAGCTGTGCTTCTTTTCATTTTCTCACCATGGGATCAGCTTTGCTGGAGTTGGGAGTTTTTGGAGACATTTTGTTCCCTGTCTTCTCACGTTTCATGTGCGTGTGTCTGTAAGATTTGCAGGTACTTATACTCAAAAAGACTTTGTTGCTACTGTGGAGATCTCTTTAGAGTCTTCTTTTTTTTTTTTCAGTGATGCACTTTGGGGATGGCTATTTATAGGCCTTAGCCTGTTTCAAGATCTGACCACCTCCATTAATTTGGGATGGGAGCATGCAGTATAATTGGTGCAGCACCAAGTTTTCCAGAAATGAGCTGTAGTATTGTTAATGACACAACAACAATACAGATATTGACCTTAGAAGAAACCAATTAATAGTAACAAATACGACACCCTGTAAATTACAGCAAAATCAGCACAATAATAGTGTCGATGTAAACGAAGAATGGAAGGTTTGTAGGAAGAAGAGAATGAAATCAAAAAAACAAACAAACAAAAAAAGAATTTAGATGTTATTATGTAGATGGTCAAATCCCCCACGGAAAATGTAATCATTATGTATTGCAAACATACACTAAATAAATAAATAAATAAATAAATAAATAAATAAATTTCAAAGACAAACTGAATGTTGACATACCACAAGAACCATTAATGTATATCACTCCTGACTATATAAAAGGGCTCTGTGATTGTATTGTCACCACTAAGATAAATCAAACATTGACATACAGTACATATCCACTAAATGCAGCATGTGTACCACCACTAAATAATTCAAAAGTAATAGTTTAGAATTAATGAACTATCTAAGATTAATAAAGCTCAAAGGTTATACTAATAAGAATAAAAGACATAGTTAATTGGAAAATAAAAGAGGGAAATTTGAAAAATTAAGCAAAGAAAGTTGAGAAGGAGAGAAAAGTGGGATAAAAGATCCTATTAACAAATAAAAGGAAATTAATAGATTGATGAAGGTAACAGAAAAGAACAAATAAAAAAATGAGAAAAGCGAGAAAAAAATTAAAATCAATAAGAACTCCAAACATCAAAATTTTAATGGAAAAAAAAAGAGAAAAAAAATGGGCCTGAAAAAAAATCCTCTGTGCTTTTGAAAAATATGCTTCCCCTTCCCCAGATCTGCAGTCTTAAAATACAGCAAGCTAGGGCTTTCTCTGCCCAGATTCATGGACCGTGGCTTTGCACATGTCTTGGTTACTTTTTACTGGTTGCTGAGACAAAACACCTGACACCCAAAATTAGGGAAGGAAAGGTTTATTTAGCTTACAGTTTTTGGAGGTTTCAGTCCACAATCAGCTGGCTCCAGGGTGGCATGGCACAGGGACAGCACTTCAAGGCAGCAACCGAACAAAAGCAGCCAAAGTAAAAGGAGCAAGAGCAAGCCTCTTCTCCTCCTTTATATACTACCCAGGACACCCCCCCTCCAAGGGTGGGTGTAGCTTCACAAACATCCTTGCCTTCCTTTGCACAGGATGAGGATGTTTACAAAATAAGACCCCTGGCTCCCTGCTGAATCTCTCAGCTAAACTTCTGACCTACTCAAATTGTAACAATGACCAGGTAACTGTGCTTTACACCCCAGGATGTAGAGCTGCTGAGTTACTTAATTAAGCTGCTAGACT